>CABHPH010142609.1:0-59377 GCA_902168325.1 Peromyscus nudipes
AGCAACCCTGGCTCCCAGCACAGCTTCTCTAAGCAGGCTGTGGGCTGTGGGTCTCTCCCTGGGATGCTGCCGGGAGCTTCACACAACCTGACACAGATGAGGGAGGGCACAGTGTGGGGCACCAGGGCGAAGTCAGACTCTGGGCTCCAGCACCAAGGAGGGAAGGTTCTCCAAGGGGTCACTCCAGCCAGTGACTGAGAGGGGGTGGAGGAGGGAGGGCAAGGGATGGAGGGGTGGAGGAAGAAGTGGGTGAGGAGGAAGTGGAAGAAGGAGAGAGTGGAGGAGGGAAGTAGGGTGGAGAAGGGGAGTGGGGAGTAGCAGAGAAAGTGGAGGGGTGGAGGAGGGGTGGGGGTGTAAGAGGGGAGTGGAGGCAGAAATGGAGGGGGAGGGGAGGAAAGAGAGGAGGGACGTGGAGGAGTTGGGAGGAGTCCTGCCCAGTTCTCTGTAGGAAAGGTTTTCTTGTGCAGTGAGTCTCTAGTCTAGAGGCTCCCTTTGGCAACGTGAGCAGACTCATCCCAGATCCTCTAGACCACTCCGGTGGGCAGTGTTCATCCCCCACACTTCTCCAGGTTGCCAAGTGACCCCCCCCCCCCCCGAAGAGGAGCAGGTGGCAGCTGTAGACAGAACAGCCCTCAAAACCACAGCCTACCCCTGGGATGGTCACCTCTGTGTCTGTGCCCAGGGAAGGCCAGGCATCAGCCCTCTCCAGGTCTGGGATGAGAGTGTTCTCTGTGTGGGTAGAGCTTGGCAGTGCTCAGGGAGGACTCACTGGAATCCCCCTAGATTGGAGGCAGAGAGCCTCGGGCTGAAGGAACTCAGACGTTGCCGGTGTGTGGTGGGTTATTAGATGACAACACCGTTCTCAGCATCATGACATTACATCTTCTAGATGCCACCATCTTCACGTGACATTGCCATCCAAAGGACATCATCACAGTCACCAATGACATCACTGCCCTTGTGTGACATCAATATCCTCCGACTGTCTTGGTTATTTTTCTATTGCTGTGACAAAACATCAAGACTAAGGAAACTTACAAAAGAAAGTGTTAAAATTGGGGTCACGGTTGCAGGTTAGAGTCCGTGACCATCATGGCAGGGGGCATGGCGGTGGGCGGGCAGGGGCATGGCGGTGGGCAGGCAGGCACAGCACTGGGGCAGAGAGACTACCTGGGAATGGGGTGGCTTTTGAAAACTCAAAGCCAATCCCCAGTGACACACCTCTTCCAACATGTCCACACTGCCCAGTCCTTCCCAAAACAGCTCCACCAACTGAGGACCAATCATTCAAACATATGAGTCTATGGGGCATTCTCATCCAAACCACCACAACGACACCAACTTCAGGACGTCACTGTCTCTCTCGCCATGACATCATCAACTGTATCAGGGCACTACAGTCTCAGGCACGACAGCATCATCCTCAACATGGCATCTTCATTTTTACATCACGTTCACTGTCTTTCTCATGCCACCCCTCCAATGTGACATCATCATTCCTCATCGTGACATTGTCTTCACAGTTGATTCCCAGTGAGTACTTACTACATGTTCTACACACCAGTCAGTCGGTCAACAAACACTTGAAAGACGGAGGGGCATTGACTACAGGGCCAGCCTGGGCTGACATGTGGCGGAGAGAGGCGTGGGAAACATGTAATACTATGAAGATAGACCTAGCAGGTTAGAGATGAGGAAGTTGAGGCACAGGCAGCCTGTTAACTGCCCCAGAGGCACAAGGGTCGCAATGGGAATGAAACGCAGAACTGGGAATTCCAAAACAATCCTCTGCTTTCCTGCCAACACCTACGCCACTCACCACTTCTCTGCCCCTGGACCTTGGACATGGGACATCTTCTGTTTATTCAGGAGAAGTGTAAACACGGCAGCTAGGCAGCTCCCACCAGCTGACAAATCCTGCCAGAGGCTGCCTGCTGTCCAGGGCCGGGAAATGTTTGCAGAGGCCGCATTACCAGAAGGACGGTCTTTGCTGCCATCTGCTGGTCACCTGGTGGAACTGCGCTGGAGGAACATCATCTGGAGCTGAGGGTGTTTGTTAAAACCGAGTTTTACCAGGAAGGGAGACAATACAGGGCAGGAGTTCTCAGCTTGGGCAGTGCTCTCCATGTAGAGGGCTGAGGTTGAAGGTAGCGCCTTCTTGGTCTACATGTCAACAGAGCTGAGGCCAGGAGCCTCCTGTGTGAACAGAAAGCCGTGTGCAGCTAAGCAGCAACAGCTTTGAAGGGAAGGAATCCATTCATTTGTTCACTGAGTTTCTATAGACATCTCATGTGTTAAGAAAGGTGCCAAGCCAGGGGGCACATGAGTGGGTGTGGTGGTTTCTGATTGTCAACTGGTCAGAACTCACCTGAGAAGAGTGTTTCTGTGAGGGATCCCCTGGATCAGGCTGGCCTGTGACTGATCCGCTGGAATGTGGGCAGCCCCAGCCCCAGCGCGGGCTGTTCAAGCTGACCACAAGCATGCGCGCATTCATTGCTCTCTGCTCTCGACTGGCTTTGACGCGACTAGGTACTTTGAGCTCCTGCTCTGATTTCCCTGAAGTGATGGACCGTCACCTGGAATTGCTTTTTGTCTGGGTATTTTGTCACCGCGATGGAAATGCAGTAGGAGAGTGGGGTGGTGGGAAGGGTCCCTGCCCTCCCCTCGTCACATGGAGACAGACAATGAAGAAGAGCCAGGAACACACAGCGGTCAGGCTGTGGGCAATGTCAAGACACCAAAACACGGCATGAGGTGTCCCGCCTCACCCAGCAGGGGACATGATACTCAGGCGTGTCAGGAAGCAGCAGGGCAGGCAGGGGGTGGCAGGAGAGAAGGCCTTGCTGTGGGGACAAGGTGGCATGTCAGAAGGCAGTGCAAGGGAGCTGAGGGAGTGATGGATGGGCGAGAGAGAAGGGGGTGGGCGGGTTGTGGCCATAATCATGGCTGGAGGCGAAGACTGCGTCATTGGGTGAGGGTTCTGCAGTTGCGCCACCCTGTTCTGTTCTGCCTTATTCTAATTTCGCTTGCATTTGAGAGCCTGCGGATGTTTCTTCAGCCAGGTCCTGGAGGTGCATTCAGATTCTTCCCACCACTGTCGTCTGACATCGTCACAGGGAGACCCCAAAACTCATGATGCTCAGGCCTCAATGGTGTCTAGTGGAATAAAAGTTTTAAAACAATTTTTAAATGAAGCATCAATATTGTTTTATTCCATGTGCATGAGTGTCTTGCCTGCATGTCTGGCTGTGCACCACATGTATACCCGGTGCCCACAGAGGCCGGAAGAGGGAATTGGATCTCTGGGGACTGGAGTTACAGATGGTTGTGAGCCATCACATGAGTGCTGGGAGTTGAACCCATATTGTCTGGAAGAGCATCCAGTGCTCTTAACTGCGGAGCCATCTCTCCAGCTCCTTTGAATAGAAGTTCTAAGAATGGGCCCAGACGTTGCCATCCCTTCTCATTCTTTAGTGGGTGAGATTGGCAGCTGTAAGGGTCCCTTAGTCTGCCTTGAAGAGAGTGCATGGCAGGGAAGGGTGGGTGCAGGAGGTCTGTGGAGGGACCAGGAAAGTGTGCTGGGGGGTGCTCTGCAGTCAGTGGAAGTCTTCTGATCCTCCCCACTCACCCCTTCTGTAAAAGAATGTCAACAGTCAGCAGACAGGACCCAGACAGACTTTTCAGCTGAGGATGGTGGCCGTTATGCTAGGAGAACTGTGCTCTGTAACTGACAATGAGCAGATGGTTCAGGGCTCACCCGGCCCTGCCATAGGGAAGGGGAGCCTCCCTGGGGACAGCGGCCAGAGATAAATATCCCGCCTGCATTTGCTGTTGCTTGTGACTTCTTCACTGTAGATGATACTCAGGGCTAGCCAGGTCCCTGGCATGATGAAGGGCTCTTCTCACACAGGGAGGGACCAGTCCTTGGCTGCCAAGAGCCTGAGACTGTGGGGGCCTGCTTTGGGAAGCTCCTCAGTGGGGACAGGGTCCTGCATTACCCACACTGCTCCCCACTCCCGGGGGTGGACATCCTGGGTTTAATGTGTAGTGGTGTGTGTGTGTGTGTGTGTGTGTGTGTGTGCCGGGCTGATCCACGGTTGTGATTTTCATTTCTTGTTTCCTAGACACTCGACATCCACAGCTGGGATGGGATATTAGGCCTCTTGAGCTGGCAGAACAGAGTCATCATCCCAGTCTTGTTCTAACAACAGCCCGAGCCTTTCCAAATGTTTACAAGTGAGGTCCCCTGGGAATGTGTGGTGGGTTTGTGAGGAGAAGAGAGAGGGAGAGGGAGAGATGTGGGTACACACAGGAAGACAAGACAGGCACAAAGACCCAGAGAAGCACAGTCTTGCACTACTTCAGACAGGGACACGTTCTGAGGACTGTGTCTCTGGAGAGTACCTGGTGTAAGCATCAGAGTGTGTTCTTGCCGGCCTGGGTTGCAGAGCCCTCTGCAGGACGGGTTGTGTTGCGTGGTGTGTACATACGCTCCCAGATTCAGTGGAGGAGGGGGGAGAAGGAAGCTGCTGCTCAAGAGGGTCACTGCATGTGGTTTCCTGGAAAACTGATTTTTAACGATAGGAAGTGCACACTCTACACTCCAGTGACTAGGATAGGCTGGGGACCCATCGTCACCTTGACACAGGCTAGAACAGATGTCTGCGCAAGATCTATGAGGGAGTTTCTAGATAGGGTTGATTGAGATGGGGAGGCCCAACCTGAACATCGGGGTGTGCCCCCCGAAAGGGTCAGATGAATAGTGGGTTGTGCCCTCCCCCAAAGGGTCACATGAATAGTGGGTTGTGCCCTCCCCAAAACAAAGGGTCAGGATAAATGGACAGACTCCTATTAGACTTTCACAGGTCTTGGTGAAATGGCTGTCACACAATCATGAGGGTCTGAGTTCAGATCCCAGCAATCGTGAAAAGGTTGGGCCTGGTATCTTGCATGTGACTGTAACCCCAGCCTTGGAGTGGACACAATCAGCAAGCAATTCAGTGTACTTCACGTTCAACGAGAGACCTTGTCTCAAACAATAAAGGTGGAGTGATTGAGTCACTAGGGTCCTTATACAACACACACACACACACACACACACACACACATACACTTTTTGCGTGGGGGAAAAAAACTAGGAAAAAATGAATTTCAAAGGATATTGTGAGCTCCTACACATCCGGCTATGTGGAGGGTGAAGCTTGGAGAAAGACAAGATTCATAAGCTCAGGCTACTTTTAGGGCCCAGAGTAGGGCACCCAGCAGAGCTCCTGTCTCCATAAAGGCCTCTCCTTGCCCCAAAATACATTTCCACTATCCCAGAGAGCCATGCTCTTCCGCCTGTCCTGTCTTCCTTGTGAACTCTGAAGTCACTGTGTGTACCCAGTCACTAGCACGGTTATTTAACTAGCTTGCTAGACTTTCATCACATGGTCAAAAGGCAAGTTCACAGCTGAGGACCTGTTCTTGGCTGTGGGACTAAGAGGCCCATTGTCTTAGCTTGAGTTTCTATTGCTATGAAGAGACCCCATGAGCATGGCAACTCTTAAAAAGGAAAACATTTAATTAGGGCTAGCATACAGTTTCAGAAGTTTAGTCCATTATCATCATGGTGGGAAACATGGCAGCATGTAGGCAGACATGGTGCTGGAGAAGGAGCTGAGAGCTCTACATATTGATCTGCAGGCAACAGGAAGTGAACTATGTCCCTGAGCATAGCTTGAGCATAGGAGATTTCAAAGCCCACCCCCACAATGACACACTTCCTCCAATAAGGCTGCACCTACTTCAACAAGGCCACACCTCCTAGTAGTGCCACTTCCTTTGGGGGCCATTTTCTTTCAAACCACGGTACCCGTCATGCCCTTGAGTGGACTGTGGCTTCCTCTTTGAACATCCAGCATCTAGATTTGTTAGGGCTGTGGAAATGAACCAGTCTGGGTGACAGAAAACCCTGGGTCAAGACATCTGTTCAGAACGTTTGTCTAGGATGTGTCCGTTTCCTGAGGAAGTGCACCATGTACCCTCACAGACTGACTGTAAATAAGACAGAAAGGAAAGCCTGGTCTCCAAGAAGTGAGTCACTGCCTTGAGTTGGAATCTAAGCCCCATCATTCAGTGAGGCTAGCAACTGTGGATGGTTGACTGAGCACATATGTCAGCTCCTTGCCCGTAGAGGGTGTCATTCTGGAAAAGGGTATAACCAGAGCACCTGCTTCTCAGGGTTGTTCTAAAACGCTGCCCATGATGTTATTTCTTTATAAAAAAGGCATGGTGGCACAAGTGCCTCATGCACAGCAGACTCTGAGAATTATCATGCCCACGTCTGAGTTCCAGATGGCACTTCTGAAATGATCGGTGTTCATTGTCACCTTGACTAGGTTTAGAATCACCATGGAAACACACCCCTGGGTGTCTATAAAGGTGTTTCTGATAGGTTTGGCTGAAGAAGGAAAACCCACCCTCGATGTGAGCAATGGTTTTGTGACCTGGGATTGCAGGTGGAATGAAAAGAGAAAGGAGGGGCCAGCTGAGGACCAGAATCCATCTCTCTCTGCTTCCAGATTGCAGGTCCAGCATGGCCAGCCACCTCACACTCCTGCCACCATTCTGTCCCCATCGGGATGGACTGTCTCCTCAAACCATGGCCCTCAGTCATCCCTTCCTCTCTCAGGTTGTTTTTTGGATGGTGTTTTCTCACAGCAATGATAAAATGAACTAATGCAGCTTCTACTGTTTGCTGGGTCAATGCCAGTCTGTAGCTCCCAAGTGACAGCTATTTGGGCCCATGATGTTATTTCTTTATAAAAAAGGCATGGTGGCACAAGTGTGCAATCCCAGCACGTGGGAAGTAGAGGCAGGAGGACCAAGAGTTCAAGGTCATCCTTGGCTACAAAGTGAGTTTGATGTCAACCTGGACTATATTAATAAAACCAAATCCCAAACAGAAACAAGGAAATTTCTAAGGAATGTGAAACTGTACCAGAAACTATGAAACCACTGGCAAAGTGACCTGAAACAGAGTGAGTAGGGTAGGGCAGGTTGGCCGTTATCAAAATGTATGCGGCCCTTGCATAAGAAACTTTAGCGTGACAGGGGAAGCCATCATAAATGCAAGTTCTCAGGCTTCGTATTAGAAAGATCTACTGAATTAAACTCCTGAAGAGACGTTTGAAGGAACCCGAGTTTCACCTGACACTCTGGGTGATTCCAATACACAGTAAGACTCAAAGGCCATCAAACTAGATGAGCATGCCAAGATGAAACTGGACCACAGTGGATTCCCAGTGGAGGACACAGCGAAGAGGCATAATGGGGGACCCAAGAAGGATGAAGCAACGTGCACTTAATAGAGAGGGAAGCTCTCAGAGCACCCGTGGGAATACGTGTTGCCAAGGCTACATCTCCATGCTGAGCACCACAGGAGAAGATGCTGGAGAGAGAGAGAGAAGAAAAAAAAAAAAAAAACCCAAGATGTTTGGGATCAGATAACTGCGCAGGAGAGACACACTCATATTTTATTCACATCTCGGAGGAGAATAGTAGATGTTTCCAGGGGAAGCTATTTTTCAAATGTCTGTAGACTTGATTGGGTTGAAAAAAAGTACAAATTAATTTAAACGCATCGTTGAACTTCCCATAACTTTTGCTGTGATGTGTTTTCTCAGTCAGTTGGCATTAAAACAGCTGCCATAGACCTTCTGAGTGTGGGAAAGAGGTCCCCCATGTAAGAGGATATGAACAGTGGCCCGGAGTGGAAAAATCTTCCCAGATGTGTCTTTGGATTGGTCCTTCTTTGTCTCAGTAGGTCAGTCACTATTCACACCTGTCCTCTTGCAATATCAAATCACTCGGCAGCCTTGAAGTTCAGCATGTGTGGCTTTTTTGAAAACTGTGAACTCCTACATATCCATGAAGTCCCCACTCAAGTATTATCCCATCTCATTACTTTTCTTATTCTTGAGAACGAGTTTCTTCTTATGGTTTCATGGTGTGAAAGGTGTGTCGGCTGGAGTGGCGACAGGAGCTTGGGCAGCTCCCACTTTGACTGACCAGGAAGCACGGAGGACTGAGGCTGGGACAGGAATTCACTGTGACCCTAAGTGCTGCCCCCTGAGACCCACTTCCTTCAGTAAGGCCCCACCTCTTAAAGGGCCCACAGCCTGTGCAAATATCAATACCAGCTGGAGACGGAGTATTTGAACACACAAGCCTATGGAAGCCCCCTCACCCCACTTCCCTAGACGTCTAATGTTCTAATTTTCCTGCTCCCAAGATACCCTGGGGCACTGGGTCATTATGGTGGCTGTCTGCTCTGTGCTGCTGTCACTCCCTGATGGACACTGAGGGGACCTCGGATGGAGGAGCCATGTCTCCTCTTCTGTGCGTATACAAGGCCTCGCTGTGATGCCAGGTTCATAGTTAACACTCAGCAGATATTTGCTCAGTCCTCGCTTGCTGCTCATACTTGCTATTTATCTGACTGCTGTGTTCTCTGTGGAGTGAGAGGTAAAACATGCCCGTGTATATAAACTAGCTTGAACAGTAAAGGTGGCTAGAATAAGAAGAGAGGGTCAGAAAATTGGAACCAGAAAACAACAACAAATAAAATCAGAGCGAGGGAAAAAGAAAATTACCATCATCATCGTCATCAATGACGACGATGACCACCACCTGTGGGCTAATACTTTTGCAATGTTTTGGCAACATGAGATTTAGCTTTGAGCTTCCTGTGCAAAAAAGAAACTGTTGGGTTTTTTTATGTCAATTTGACTAAAGAATTAGAGTAATTCACTAAGAAAGATAAGGGGTTTCAGCAAGAGGTTTACAATATAGAATCCTATACAATTGACATCCACAAAGTGTCAGATTTGTATCTATGTAGCGCATTGTAAGGACAAATCCTCTGTTGTAGATACACTCAGCAATCTGGTGCCTTTGCAGGGGAGGGGAAGGAGATCCACACCGCATGCAATGGTTGGATATGGTTTGAGACAGAGGAGAAACTGTAAAGCTCTGAGAACTCGAGGCGGAAAACTGTGGAAGGCTTTGGGGACACGCTGGCATCTGAATGATTACATTTTATGAATGATATCATCATTCTGGCTGGAGTTTGGAGGTGAAGGATCTGGAGAGGTGATTGACAGCTGCACAAATGAAAAGTTTGGAGAGAATCATGCATCTGAGAGACAGCAGGAAATCCATGAAGTGTGGTGCAGGGTGGAGGGGAGACAGCAGGGAGGCTGATGGGTGTGGCTGGAATTCGAAATGAGCATAAGCTCAGGAGTTTGAAGACTTGGTCCCCCGGTGGTGGCATGGCTCTGAAACCTTGTGGAACCTCTAGGAGGTAGCGTCTCCCTGGAAGAAGAGGGTCACTGAGGGCGGGCCTGGAGATTTTATAGAGTGAAGATACAGTGTGATGAGCCCTTCATGCCTTCCCTGCCAGAAGATACAGATACACGGACTGTATCTTCACCAACTATCAGTCAGATAAATCTCCCCTTCCTTAAACCAGCTGTTCAGTCACACCAGCAAGAAAATTGACTAACACACAAGGTGAGCCAGCCCTTACAAGGATCTGCAATCACACTGTAAGTTCTTCGTCTGAGTTTCATAGGGCAGGCTGAAAGGGTAAAAGCATGGAAGGTGGGTACCTGCAGAGAGCCCTGCCAAGGTATGCCCCTAAGAGAACACGCCATGTGCAGCAGAGTTAGTGCAAGGGGTCTACTGGGGGATGGGGAGAGTGAAAGAGTGAAAGGCAGAACTGGAATAGGGACACGAGAGAGGCAGACAGACAGACAGACGACAGACCCAGACAGAGGGAAGAGGCAACAGAGGAAGAAGAGAAGCAAGAGAGAGGACTGGCAGTTTTAAGGGATGCGCTTGTCACATGGCTGACGGTGGAAAGGCACCCGGTGCCAGGTGATGACGTGGCTGCCTTGGTGGGAACTAACACAGGCGGTGGGGAACTATGGAAGAATTTTAAATGGACAAGTGACACAGCCTAAGTTAAAGATGCAGAAATACTTATTTGCTGTTGTGCCCTGGGCGCGAGACCCCCGAAGAGACCACCAGAGACACGAACTCACCAAAACGCAAAGCAAGGTTTATTGAAGCAGTTCAAGCCGCGCAGCAGGGCCCTCGTCAAGCCGTCCAACACAGTAGAGGCTGGAGGAGGTCCCTGCCCCTCTGCAAGCTCAGGTTTGAAAGGCAAAAACCACAAGGTTACATCATTTAGGGGTGTGAGTACGGGTACAGTTCTGATTGGCTCAAGTTTCAGGGGCTTTTCAGAATTTCTGTGTTATCTTACTTTGTAGTTTTAACTGGTTGTTTGTCAAACTTTATAGATTACCTCCAGCATTGGGGCATTCTGTGGTTAATCAATTGCTACCATATAGTCCTTCAAACATCCTGACTTTGTACTTTGACCATCTCCAGCATTGGAGCATTCTGTGGTTAATCAATTGTTACCAGATAGTCCTTCAAACATCCTGACTCTGTACTTTGACCATCTCCAGCATTGGGGCATTCTATGGTCAATCAGTTACTACCAGATGCTCTTCAAACATCCTGACTTTGTCCTGGGACCTATGTCAGCAGCTCTGAGAATTTTGAAACTCAGGCCTGTTTCAAGTTGGGGTGAGGGGCTTGCTTGAAATAGGGGTGCTTTGGCTCTTCATTTACCTCTTTATTCATCCCTGACCAGGGTCTAGCTTTACTCTGTAGGCAGCCCATGCTGGTCCTAAATTTCTCTGCAATAAGGCCAAGGGCTCTGGAAACACTGAAGTTTGAACTGACACCAATTACGCTGCAAGGGTGAAAATTAATTAAAAGTTTTCAAAGGGCTGTGTTCAGTATTCTTCCCTCTTTTGTGTTATCAGCAACGCTGCCTTTTCTCCTGGCTGGGAGTTACTGCAGTACAACGTTTTCGTGTTGCCTGTAGGGTAATTATGTCAACTATATGAGCGATGATAAGCGGCAGTTTGTATTATTCTGTGATTAATCTCCATACATTCTGGCATTCCAATCTGCCCTCAGAAGACAAGGCTGTGATTCTCTGGTGCAGAGGGAGGACTCGGGGAGAGCTGCAAGGGCTGAGGAGCTGAGACACAGGTGATTCCAGACTGAGGTTTCCCAGTTCCTCCAAAGCACCCGCCGACTCCAGGCCCGATCCCGCCCTCCCCACAAGACCCAAGGATGCTGGTGCTTCTGGGAGACCATCCAACATCCGCGGAGCACAGTTCAAACCCCGTCCTTCCTGCACTGTCTCACTGCTGTGACCAGGTGCCCTGCAAGATGCCATTGAAAAGAGGAAGAGTTTCTTGTGGCGCACAGTTGGAGGGCGTACTGCCCATCATGGCAGGGGTGGCATCGGGAGTGTGAGGCGGCGGGGCACACCGCACCACAATCAGGAAGCAGAGAGAAACAAATGCGGTGCTTGGCTCCCTTCCTTCTTTGTAGACGTTGGAAGGCCCTGTGCCATGGAATGCTGCTGCTGGCGTTTAGGGTGTGTCTTCTCACACTAATTAAGCTAATTAGACAATCCTTCAGAGATGTGCCCAGAGGTTTGTCTCCAAGGGGATTCTAGATCCTGTTACACTGAAAATCAGTATTAACCACCACATTCCCCTACCCCGCTCAAAGACAGCCTAAGAAGACTCCGGAGAAGAAGGAATTCCAGTTTCAATGCTGCATCCCTGAGGAGTTCTTACATAACGGACAATTTTGTACATTTGACCTAGCTCACCGGAAGGGAGGGAGCCCGACCCTTTGTGAGCCCCAGACTGAAGAAGAACTTTTCCAAGATGGCGTCAGAGGAGCAGACATGGGATTTATAACCATCTCAGGTGATACAGTGTTCTACAGCACAGGAGGGTGACTCCAACTGAGAATTCATCAAAAAAGATTATATAAATAACTGAAAGACAGGAGTTTGAAATTTACAGTAAATAAAGAGGAATAAAATGCTAGTTACTCCAGTTTGATCATTTACATCGTGTACATCAAACTATCTCATTCACACTATAACCCATAAATGCATATAATTATTGTGAATTCTGTAAAAACAAAGTTGCCTGGTGTTTTCAGGCTCTTATCACCTCTTCTTGATCCCCTTCCTCCTCTTCCTTATTTTCTCCTCTTCCTCCTCTTCCTTATTTTCTCCTCTTCCTCCTCTTTCTTTTTCTGCTGTCTCCTCCCTCCTTCTTCTCCCTCCCCCTTCCTTCTTATGTATTTGAGACAAGGTAGCCCAACTTCTTGGGAGGCTTAGGCAGTGAGACACAAGCTCAAGGTCTGTCTGGGTTATAGAGTGATTTCACGACAAGCCCGAGCAACTTAGCAAGACCCTGTCTAAAGATAAGTAGTAAAAAGGAGGCTGGAAATGGCACTTGGGGATAAACCTCTTGCCTGGCTTTCATGAGACCCCAGGTTAGACCCACAGCTCTCTCCCTGTCACCTTACTGTGGGTCACTAAGGTGTACTGTAGTGTTCTCAGTTTTTTTTTTTTTTTTTAAGAGACAGGGTCTCATGTAGCTAGGCTGGCCTTGAACTCTCTATGTAGATGAAGGTGACCTTGAACTTCTGATCCTCTTGCACTCACTTTTACAGTACCAGGGTTACAGATATGGTTTACCATGGCCTGCTTGTGTAGTATGGAAGACTGAATCCAGGGCTTTGTGTGCCAGGCAAGCTTTCTACCAACTAAGTTACATCCCCAGCCCTTGGATTATTCTTTTGAGACAGAGCTTGCTATACAGTGTAGTGGGTAGCCATTCCAGCCTTGATCTGTAAGTTCCAACCCCCATTGAGGCTTCCGTAACTGTCACGCCTACAAGGTGGGGCCAAGAGAGGATCCTGAAGACCCGAGATCCGGATGCGCCGGCTCTCTTAGTTCCTGGACCCTGGACGCTGGAGGTAGACCGAGCAGAGTTCTCCAGAGAACACCGCCGGACTGTGCCACGCCTTTCCCAGACTCTGTAAACTATCCATTCACTTGTAAGTTACCCCACAAAATAAACCTCCCTTTTAACTACGCGGAGTGGCCTTAATAATTTCACCAGTAATACAGTTCAGGTTTATGATCTTCCTGCCTCAGTCTCCCAAGAGCTGGGATTACAGGAGTGCACCAAAATACCCATCTCCTTGAGTTCTGTACACAACTGAAGCAGAGAAGAATTGGTTTATTTCTAGCCAGGGCATGGATGAAGTATCTCTTGGGAACTGTCAAAAGAAAGTGAACAAAACCAACTCCATGATGGTCCATCCTGCTGCAGCCCAAGTCTGTCTTCTTGAGTCCTGCAGCCTTCCAGATGCTTTTCCATTCCCTGCGTTAGATGATTTTCCCACACAGACAGGAAAAGGTACTGTGACCCAATGCAAGGCTCTTTCTGATCTATGATTTATTGATGGTGGAAGTGAAAATTTCATTAAAACAGACTGCTGTTTCTCATTCGTTTGTCACTTTTTAAATTTATATTTTAAAACATTAATAAAACCAACACCATTAATTATTTTCTGAAATGTCAAATGAATTTAAGATGTGGCGATGTTAGACTGTGGCTTCATCTCATAAGAGGTTGGAACTGTTTCAAAAAGCCATTTCCTGGCTATATGCAGACCTCTTCTTTGCCTGAAACTCACCATCAGCTAAACTGTGTCTCATCTCCTGCTCCTCCAGGTCATCCGTCCTCTCTTCCCCTCCTTCTTTTTCTTCTTTCTCTTCCTCTCCATCTTCCCTTTCCTGCCTTCTCCTCCGTTTTCTCCTCCTCCTTATTATTTGATACAGGGCCTTAGGTAGCTCAGGCAGGGTTTGAACCTGCTATAGCTGAGGCTGGTTTTCAATGCTTAATTACCTTCCTGTACCTCCTGGCTGTTGAGATTATGGATATGTACGGTCACATCCAGCTTCTCCAGAAATTTAATTAGTCACTCCCGTTTTTTCTTTCCTGAGATATTACTCAGCACCACCTTGAAGGCTTCTATCTTAAGGCTGTAGTCTTAGCTCTATTTGTAAAATCTGCATTCAATGTAGCTCTCTCACTCTCCAACCCCAAATAGGACCTACTGCTGGTGGTGAGATGGAGACCATGCACAGAGTGTCCTCAAATAAGATCTGCTTACTATATCCTCAGGGCATCTGCTGTCTCAACCTGGTCCCACTTGGTGGAGCATCTGTCCAGGACTTGTGGCTTCTTACCAGCCTCTCCCCAGTCTCTCCTCCAATCCTGCCACTCTACAGCTCCTTCCAGAGGGGATGGCCCACGTCCTGCAAATCTGCCCTGGGGTGCTGGTTCAGATTGGTGAAGGCGCTTGAATGTAGTCTTCCTATGGTGATTGATTCTGGTTGAAAACTAGACTGAATCTGAAAGCAACTAAAAATAGACCCCTGGGCACGTGTATGGGGGCATTCCCAGAGAATATGTAGGAAAGAAGACCATTTCCTAGGGTGTGATGAACCTTCTTTTGGCCCAGATAGAAAGAGGTCCCAGTTTGAAAAACAGTGGCCTTTGCCTGCCTGCCTTCCCTTTTTGCTAGTGAGTGCATCTGTTCTGTTGTTGCTGCTGCTGCTGTTGCTGTCCTTGCTGAGGAACTCCAGCTTCTCCAGCTTTCTAATGTGGATTGAAGACAAGCAGCTCCCCAGGAAACATCCAGGCATTCAGCATCCGACTGGGGCCACTGAGGCATCCAGCCTCATGGACTGAGCAGTTACCAGGTTTTCAGCCTCTCCAGTTAGGCTACCCAGCCCCTATCATGTAAGCCAACCTAATAGATTCCCCTTGCAATATAAATTTATTCTATGTGTTCTCTTTCTTTAGAGAAACCCAACTAATACATTCCCCAAGGGATCTCAAACATTTATTTATCACTATGCACAATGGAGACTTTGTTCACACATAGGATGTGTTCCTGTGATATTCAGATTGTAACAGAAGAGCCAAACTGAAAAAGAATGGAAGAGACCATAAACAATGCAGCTCATGAATATGATATTGTAGTAAAAGAATCTGCTTGTTAATCCAATCATCAAGTTATTTGATAAATGTTTACAATGCTCTTCTTTATAAACCAGGTATTAAGATGGGAGCTGGGGATACACGATGAGCTAGTTTTAAAGAGGCAAAAGCATGTATGTAATAAATTATATAATTCAAATATAACCTCAATTCTTGCACTTTAATAAAATTGTGTATGCATATACAACGACACTTGTAAAAACAGTACAATACATACACACACACATATTTTTTGAGATGGTCTCCTGTTTCTCAGGGTGGTCTCAAACTTAGGACACAACCAAAGATGACCTTGAAATCTGGACCCTCCTGAGTGCTATTCTTATAAGCATATTCTACACACCTAGTTTATGAGGTGGTATGGCTCAAATCAAGAGCTCCATGAGTACTAGATAAGCACTGTAAACACCTAGCCTGATACATGTATGAGTACTGTGCATGTATACACACACACACACACACACACACACTGCCTATGTTAATCCAATTGTGTGATTCCAATATCCTCAAGTGCAGCGGCGTACACAGTGACACCCTTCTCTCCCACTGGCCTTGCTCACTGGGTTCTCCTGCAGAGTCACACCACAGCTCTTCAGGCTTCCCTTCTGTGACGGCTTATCAAGGGTTATCACTTGACACACCAGGGAAGAGTGCTGTGGAGGCACCTCAGTGGAAGAAGTGCCTTGAGAAGATTGGCCTGTGGACATATCTGTGGGCCATTTTTGAGATGGATGATTGATGTGGGAAGGCCCAGCCCACTGTGGGCGGTGCCACCCTTAGGCATGTGGTCCTGGGTTGTATAAGAAAGCAGTTTGAGCATGAGAGAGAACAAGCCAGTAAGCAGAGTTCCTCTATGGGTTCTGCCTCAGCTCCTGCTTGGGTTCTTGCCCTGGATATCTTGGAGATGGCCCTGTAATAAAAAACGGAACCTTTCTAAAGTTGTTTATCACAACAACAAACAGCAAACTAACACACCTTCAGAGCAACTACTTTACACACCCTCCCGTCTCTCTGGCACTTTGCTTGGCTTTCCTTCCCTTCCTTCTTCCCTTTCTCCCTCTCTCCCTTTCTCCATCTCTTTTTTTTAACCTCCAATCCCATCAGAAATAGGAGCTTAAGGCCTCTTTTTATCCTTAACCTGCGTTGGTGATTGTGCTGTAACAGTACATGGAGACTTTCTTTTCTACTTTTGTAGCTGCTGTGGAACAGAGCTTTGACATCTGTGGTCAATGACTAGCAGAAAACCAACACAGCAGAACCACTCTGTAAGGCTCTGTGGTCCTGGGAAGAACTTCCCAATGTTGAATAACAGGAAGAAAGCAGTATAGTCTCACTGGGCATGATGTTAGTGTCTGGTGCCAAGTAGCATCTTCTCTGTGTGGGATCTGTGTCTACATGGGAAGGTATTCATGAAAATATCAGTCTCAGTTACATCCAGGTGCCGTTTATTATGATGCTGATTTTATATTTGGAGGAGAAATGCAAACACACAGTTCTTCACCAGAGTGAAGAAAACCCCCAGTGATCACCCTTTTGCTCCGCCCTTAACTACCGGCTGGAAATGGTGACCCAGACCATGAACAGTGATGATATCCATGCCCCAGCTCTAGGTCCACATCCTTCCTAGTCCTCATGTCCTTCGCCGAGTGTCCACACACCATGTGTGCTTAAGATGTGGCATCAGCAAGAAGAAAAGTATGTAAAGGTGAAGGAACAAGAGAGGCTTTGCCAGTGGGACCTGACGGTCCATGTGAGGGTGACGTTCTCCAGATTTCACCCCTGTCACCAGTCTTACAGATTCTCCACTACTTTTTCCATTGTATGGAATGACCCCTGAAGCTGAGATAAGAATATGGAGCTCCTTTATCCAGATCAATGTTCCCTGAGCAGAGGACAAGACTTGGATAAGTCTGTCTGTCTGTCTGTCTGTCTGTCTGTCTGTCTGTCTGTCTCCCATCCCACAGACACACACAGACACACAGACACCCTCCCAACACCCCCACATGCATGAATGTACATACTCATTACGCAAAGTTCTTTCAGAACATTTGGTCCAAGGTTAAGAAAAATAATAAAATGAGCAGTGGCTTACTACCCATTTTGATTCCCTCATATTTTTGCCTCTATTTTATGTCATCCATTTATTTTTGAGAAACGGTCATACTATGTAGCCCAGCTTGACTTTGAACCTACTCCTATGTAGCCCAGGCTGGCCTTGAACTCGTGATCCTCCTGCTTAGGCCTTTCCAGTGCTGTCATTACAGGGTGTGCATCATGTGAATACATTTTGTCTTTCATTTTATGGTGAGGACAAAGAAGGCTTGAGAGCAGAAAGGTCTTTAGCAAAGATCCCTGGACTTCTTAGTTGTTTTCAGATCTGGAACTTGGCACTTGGCAAATCTTCTCCACCTCGCTCTCTGACTGCACGAGAATTATGCAGAGACCCGAACTTGCAGGTGTCTCCCTGTGCTGACGGATTCAGGGCGATGCCGCATTCATCACCAGACTCATAAGCGCAGTGCCTACTGTTTGGAAATTCTTCTTCCTTGACAAATGATATATTTCATTTATTCCCCATGATCTTCTTGCATTATTTCAATATTATTAATACTTGGCAAATATATTAAAAAAGTAATAAACTGGCAATTATGATTGTGCTATGGACCCTAAACTGCAGTTATTCATTACATTTCAATTATTAACTTCACTTCAAATGTCTTTCAGCAAAGATTGCGAGAGAGAGAGAGAGAGAGAGAGAGAGAGAGAGAGAGAGAGAGAGAGAGAGAGAGAACGAAACAAAGCTCTGCACTCTGGTTTCTGGAGGCCTGTGTTTCACTCCGGCTTGACGTTTTTCTGATTTATCCACTATCTCAGGGCTAGATGAGTCCAAATAATAATAAAATATATTCCTTCTCACTTAATAAACAATAATGATCTATACTCTGTATTTATATAGTACTTTTTAACTCTTCTTGGTGTGTTAGTTTCCATGACTACATTCAATTTCAGCACCGTGCTAATGAAGTCCCCTCTGTATAACTCCTAATATCAATCCATTTATTGATGGGCACACTGGGCACAGAATGACTCAGGGACTGGGCAGAGCCAGCACCAGATCGTGACATTTCTGCCAACCCCATTTCCTCCAGCAGCACCTCCTCGGAGCATCTTGGTACGAGCCTTAGTTGTAAAAAGGCAAACCCTGATCTACAGATAAAGTCAATCACTGAGCACGATGAAGACGCTGACCTCAAAAGGAGTAGCTGTCGTCTGTTGCCCTTGACATGGGTCTAAGTACTGAGCACGTGCTGCTTGGTCAAATTTCCTTAAGAACTCAATGGGGGAAGACACACAGCAATACAACAATCCCATTTTATGGAAACCTTAGAGATTTCCCCAAGTCCCAGAGACCAACAGCTAGGTGTACAGTCATAACCATAGCAACAATGACAACAAGGGTGATTATGATGATAGTAAGATAAATCCAATGCTGACTTTGTGCTGACAGATCCACAGATTTTATAAATGAGGATTTTGAAGACTGAATGAGTTGCTTCAGGTTAGAAACAACAGCCATCTTGCCCATTATCACCTATTCCTCCAGCACCCCACTAAAGCACTGATGCATGCCATCCCATTTTTTACCCCAAAGGAAGCATAGTGAATGGAAGTAAGGCAGATGCAGGTGCTCGGGGGAGTCCCTCCTTTGGGAATTTGGTTCAAGATTCACCCTTAAGCAAACCTGTATCCTCCACATTGTGACCTCTCCCATTTTCCCTGCAGGGCCAGGATGAATGATTGCTGTGAGGAACATGAGGAATTCTGTTTCTTTAAAATAAGCAAATTGTGTTAAAATTTAATGGTGGTCATTATGGGCTGGTTTCTCTGTAGTCTGAAGCGAGTCCTCTAGTCCCCTTTGAAGAATCCCATTTGCACAGATTAATTGCCTGCAATTTTGTCTGGCACATCCTCATCTCAGTCATCGGCGCTGTGAAACTTGTCCCCATCTGGGCAGAGCCCCATGATGTAGCACTTTGGCCTTTAAGATATGCACAATAAATATTTTAGGTTTGCTGATGAATGACTTGCTCTCACGGCAAGGCTGCCGAGTTTGCAGGGATAGAAGAGGAAGAAGTTGAACAAATTTCAAAGTGAGAGTCACCTTCAGGCTTCCTAGGGAGGTGCTGGGTGTGAGGCCTGTGTGGTGGCTTTTCCATAGGAACCCTGTGCCAGGGGCCTTGATGGAGAGTTTTTTGTTAAGCTTTTCTTGTGGACAGGGTCCCCAGGTTGATACCTTTACAAGGAACACTTAATAGGTGCTTTATAGTTCATTTAAGAATTTGATTCCATGAGGTACCTAGCGAGAATCCTATTTTTAGTTTTTGGTTTTTTCAAGACAAGGTTTCTCTGTGTAGCCCTGGCTATTCTGGAACTTATTCTATAGACCAGGCTGGCCTTGAACTCACCAAGATCCACCTGCCTCTGCCTCTGAGTGCTGGGATTAAAGGTGTGTGCCACCACTACCCGGTCCCAGTGAGAATCTCAAAGGTACAGACTAGGTCACGCCTCTTATCTGCTGTGACGGTTAGTGTGAATTGTCTACTTGCTAGGAAATAGAGTCACCTGGGAGACAGGCCTGGGGGCATGCATATGGGGGATTATCTTGATTACATTAATTGATTTGGGAATATCCATCTTGATTGTGGGTGAGACCATTCCACTCTGGAACTGTATTAAATGAGCGAAAGAGCTGGTCACTTTACACAGTCATTTATTTCTGTTTCCTGATTGCAGATGTCATGTAGCCAGTGGCTTTAAACCCCTGCCACCTTGATTTCTCCAGCATGGATGGGACCTTGAACTGTGAACTAAAGTACGCACCCACCTTCCCTTAAGCTGCTTTAGTCAGGGTATTTTATCACAGCAAGGAGAAAGTAACTAAGACACCTGCTTAAGATACTCTATTATTTCCTGACAATGTGCATATGAGGTCCCATGTGATCATGTAGTGGTTTGAAAGACAACAGCTGCCAGAGGAAGTGGCACTATTAGGAGGTGTGGCTTTGTTGGAGGAAATGTGTCACTGTGGAGGTGAGCTTTGAGGTCTCATATATGCTCAAGCCACGCCCAGTGGGACAGTTTACTTCCTGTTGCCTGCAAGATGTAGAACTCTCAGCTCCAGTACCGTGTCTGCCTGCATGCTGTCATGTCTCACCATGATGATAACAGACTGAAACTCTGTACTGTAAGCCACCATATTTAAATGTTTTCCTTTATAAGAGCTGCTGTGGTCATGGTGTCTCTTCACAGCAGTGGAAACCCTAAGTAAGACAGATCACGGCCCTCTTTCCTCTGACTGCCTCACCTGCTCATTGTTGGTCTAGAGCTTTCAGGTGAGCTTTTAAATTGCTAGTGTGATATCTTTCCTTTTTTTTTTTTTTGATGTAGGCACTTAGTGCTGTGAACTTTCCTCTTAGCACCGCTTTCATTGTGTCCCATAAGTTTGGGTATGTTGTGCATTCATTTTCATTGAATTCTAGAAAGTTTTTCATTTCTTTATTTTTGTCTTGACACAGTTTTCATTCAATAGAGAGTTGTTCTGTTTCTATGAGTCTGTAGGCTTTCTGTTGTTTCTGTTGTTGTTGAAATCCAGGTTTAATCCATGGTGGTTGATAGGATGCAGGGGGTTATTTCAATTTTCTTCTATCTGTTGAGGCTTGCTTTGTGACTGAGTATGTGGTTAATTTTGGAGAAAGTTCTGTGAGGTGCTGAGAAGAAGGAGTGTTCTTTTGAGTTTGGGTGGAATGTTCTGTAGATATCTGTTAGGTCCTTTATAACATCTGTTAGCTCCAGCATTTCTCTGTTTAGTTTCTGTCTGGACGACCTGTCCATTGGTGAGAGTGGGGTGTGGAAGTCTCCCACTATCAATGTGTGAGGGTCAATATGTGGTTTAAGCTTTAGTAATGGTTTTTTTTTGCTAACATAGGTGCCTTTGCATTTGGCGTATGAATGCTAAGAACTGAAACATCATCTTGGTGGATTTTTCCTTTGATGAGTATGAAATGTCCTTCCCTGTCCCTTTTGATTAATTTTGGTTTGAAGTCTATTTTGTTAGATATTAGAATGGCTATTCCAGCTTGCTTCTTAGGTCCACGTGCTTGGAAATTTTTTTCCCAACTCTTTACTCTGAGGTAATGTCTATATTTGATGATGAGGTGTGTTTCTTGTATGCAGCAGAAGGATGGATCTTGTTTTCCCATCCATTATGTTAGTCTATGTATTTTTATTGGGTAATTGAGTCCATTGGTATTGAGAGAAATTCAATGACCAATGACTATTAATTTCTCTTATTTGTTGTTGTTGGTGCTGTGTGTTTGTGTGTATGTGTTTCCTTTCCTTTGATTTTATTTGTGTGAGAATATTTATTTCCTATGTTTTCATGGGTGTAGTTAACCTCCTTGGGTTGGAGTTTTCTATTGTAGAAAATATTTTAAGATGTGTTACATTTGTTAATGCTGTGGAACATTTGTTTTAATGATGCAAAGATGTTATATTCTTTTATGTTGCATTTGTTTAACTCTGTGAGGCGATGGTTATTTTGTCCATTTAAAATACCACATTGGTCTAATAAAGAGCTAAACAGTCAATAGCAAGGTAGGAGAAAGCATAGGCAGGGATGGCAGGCAGAGAGAATAAAGAGGAGGAGAAATCTGAGGGGAGAGGATCAAGGAATGAGAGGAGAGGAGGACACAAGGGACCAGCCACCCAGCTACACAGCCATTCATGGAGTAAGAAGTAAAGAAAAGATATACAGAAATAGAAAAAGGTAAAAGTCTGGAGGCAAAAGGTAGATGGGCTAATTTATGTTAAGAAAAGCTGGCTAGAAACAAGCCAAGCTAAGACCAGGCATTTATAAGTAAGAATAAGCCTCCATGTATTTATTTGGGAGCTGGGTAGTGGGCCCTCCAAAAGAGCCAAAGAGAAACAACAACAACAACAACAACAACAACAACAACAACAGTTTTCCTTCTAGTACCTTCTGTAGGGCTGGATCTGTAGATAGATACTGTTTAAATTTGTCTTTATCATGGAATATCTTGTTTTCTCCACATATGATGATTGAAAGTTTTCCTGGGTTTGGTAGTCTGGCTGGCATCTGTCATTTGTTAGAGTCTGCAGGAGATCTGTGCAGGCTGCCCTTCTGGCTTTTAGAGTCTCCATTGAGAAGTTGGGTATAATTCTAACAGGTCTGCTTTATATGTTACTTGACCTTTTCCCCTTGCAGCTCTTAATATTTTTTCTTTGTTCTGTATGTTTAGTGTTTTGATTATTATGTGGAGACAAGACTTTCTTGTTGGGTCCAATCTATTTGGTGTTCTGTGTGTTTCTTGTACCCTTATAGGCATCTCCTCCTGTAGGTTAGAAAAATTTCTTTTTTTTTTTATTAAGAGATTTTCTATTCATTTTACATACCAACCACAGATCCCCCTCTCCTCTCTCCTCCCGCTCCCCCAGCCTTTTCCCCCAACCCACCCCCCATTCCCACCTCTTCCAAGGCAAGGTCTCTCATGGGGAGTCAGCAGAGCCTGGTACATTCAGTTGAGGCAGGTCCAAGCCCTTCCTCCCTGCACCAACACTGTGCAAATAGGCACTAGGCTCCAAAAAGCCAGCTCATGCACTAGGGATGGGTCCTGATCCTACTGCCTGGGGGCCCCCTAAACAGTTTGAGCTAAACAACTGTCTCGCTTATCCAGAGGGCCTAGTCCAGTACCATGGGGGCTCCTCAGCTATTGGTCCACAGTTCATGTGTTTCCACTAGTTTGGCTAGTTGTCTCTGTATTTTTTCCAATCATGGTCTCGGTATCTCTTATTTGTAGAATCCCTCCTCTCTCTCGTCGATTGGACTCCTGGAGCTCTGCCTGGGACCCGGCCGTGAATCTCTGCATCTGCTTCCATCATTCACTGGATGAAGGTTCAAACCTAGATGCCCCTCAGCTGAAGAATGGATAAAGAAAATGTGGTACATATACAATGGAGTACTACTCAGCAGAGAAAAACAATGACATCATGAGGTTTGCAGGCAAATGGATGGAACTAGAAAACATCATCCTGAGTGAGGTAACCCAGACTCAGAAGGACAAACATGGTATGTACTCACTCAAAAGTGGATACTAGATGTAAAGCAAAGGATAACCAGACTGCAACCCACAGCTCTAGGGAGCCTAGCTAGTAAGGAGGACCCTAGGAAGGATGCATGGATCACCCAGAGATGGAGAAATGGATGAGATCTACATGAGCAAACTGGGGGTGGGGTGGGGTAATGGAGGGCAAGGGATGGGGGAATGAGGAAAATTTCTTCTATGATTTTTTTTGAAAATATTTCTGGCCATTTGATCTGGGTTTATTCTCCTTCTTCTAGTCCTATTATTCTTAGGTTTGGTTTTTTCATAGTGTCCCAGATTCCCCAGATGTTTTTTGTCAAGAATTTCTTAGATTTAGCATTTTCTTTGACTGATGTGTATATATATATATATATATACATATATATATATATATATTATCGGATCTTCAATGCCTGGGATTCTCTCTTCTGTGTCCTGTATGCTATTGGTGATACTTGTGTCTGGAGTTCCTGTTCGCTCACTTAGATTCTCCATTGCCAGCATCCCCCCAGCTTGTGTTCTCTTTATTGCTTCTGTTTCCATTTTCAGATCTTGAGCCGCTTTATTTGTTTCCTTCAACTGTTTATTTGTCCCCTCCCCCCAGCTTTCTTTAAGGGATTTATTCATTCCTCCATTTTTGTCTTTTCCTTGATTTCTTCAAGGGGTTTATTCATTTCCTCTTTAAGGATATCTATCATCTTCATAAAGTTGGTTTGAAGGTCATTTTCTTGTGCTTCAGCTGTGACGGAATGTTCAGAGCTTGCTGTAGTAGGATAGCTGGACTCTGGGGGTGGCATATTTCTTTGGCTGTTGTTGACTGTGTGCTTACACTGGCATCTAGGCATCTGGGCCCACCACCCAGCTCCCAAATAAACCACACACGGAGGCTTATTCTTAATTATAAATGCCTGGCCTAGCTTGGCTTGTTTCTTGCCAGCTTTTCTTAAATTATCCCATCTACCTTTTGCCTCTGGGCTTTTTCCTTTTCTTATTTCTGTGTATATTACTCTTACATATTCACCTTTACTCCATGACTGACTGTGTGGCTGTGTGGTTGGCCCCTAGCATCCTCCTCTCCTTGTTCTCTTGCTCTTTCTTCCTTTCTCCCAGATTTCTCCTTCTGTTTATTCTCTCTTCCTGCCAGCCCCACCTATCCTTTCTCCTGCCTCACTGTTGGTCATTCAGATCTTTATTAGACTATCAGGTGTTTTCAACAGTCACAGTAACACAGCTTCACAGAGTTAAACAATTGCAACATAAAATGATACAATACATCTTTGCATCAGTAAAGGTTCCACATCATAAACAAATGTAACACATCTTAAAATAATACTCCACAACAACTGTGTGCTCCAGATACTGGGTGCATAGCTTCAGTGTTCACACACCTGGGTTTGGTCTGGCTTTGATCTGATCTTTCCTTGCTATCTTCCTGTTCCTCCATTTTGCAATGGGGATGTTTATTTGGTGCCGTGTGCCATTGTATGTTGGAAGCATGTAACTTGTCTTAATTATGCAGAGACCCACAGTTAATAGACTGCCCTGAGTTTCAGAGGGGACTTTGAACTTTTGACCAGTGTTGGAAAGGTGAGACTGTGGAGATGTTACAAGTTGGATTAGCTCTATTTTGCACCATGAGATGACCATAAGCCTATGGGGGCCAGGGGTGAATACTATGGTTTGAATGTGCAATGTCTTCCATAGGCTCATTTTTGAACACCTGGTTCCCAGCTGGTGGCACTGTTTGGGAGGCGGTGGAACCTTCAAGAGTCATCGCATTGGGGAGGATGGTTCACTGGAGGCAGACCTGAGGCTTATAGCTTCTTTTTACTTTTCCGTTTTCTGATTTGTCCACATGTGAGCAAGTGGCCTTACGTTCCTGCCACCACAGCCGCTGGCTGTTCATCCCACTGCCTTCTCTGCCACAATGAGTTCACTAAGGAATTCGAGCCAAAGTACGTTTGTTTTCAAGGAAAAGTAGCTAGAGATGTTCACCCTGGTCTCTCACATATGTGAGGCAGGGCTTCTATCTCGCAACAGGTGCATCTGCCAAGAGTTGTTTTCTTTTCCCCCCGTTCATAGAGTGTCCTATGCCCTTCTGCATTAAGTGTCTGCTGTCTGGATTGCTCCAGTTTCCTTTCTGTTGCTACGATAAATACTCCGACCAAAAGCAACCTGGAGGAGGAAAGGGCTTGCTTATTTACACTTCTAACTCACAATCCATCACGAGGGGAGTCAGGGCAGGAGCTAGAAGCAGAAACCATGGAGGAATGCTGTCTTCGGGCTCACTCTGGTCCGCGCTCGCTGACTCAGGCCCAGCAAGTTCTCTTCTACAGCCAGGATGTACAGAGTGGTGTCACCCTCAGTGGACTGGCCCTCCGCCATCAATTGTTAATCAAAATCATCCTTCACAGATATACCCACAGGCCAATCCGACTGAGGAATTTCTTTAATCAAGGCTGTACCCTCTCAGATAACTCTAGGCTGTGTAAAATCGACAATTAAAACTAACTAAGATGTGGGTGTCCCTCAGCGTATTCAACCAAGCCCCCCATGGACTGTCCAACCATTTCATTTATCCTTTCACCGAGTCTCTCCAGACTGTTCAGCGGTGTGCCTCCCAGACTATACAGATGTTACATCAAACATGGCGTTGGCTATTTAACTGGGTTTTCCACTACGTTTCTGGAAGATGTACCTCTCCTTCTGCAGGATATTTTGTCTCAGATGGGGTTCCTCAGATCAGGAAGGTTAAATGGACTGCTGTGTTGGCTTGTGAAGTCTCTGAGCTCCACAGCAGTATCCTTCAGTAGTGACTCTCCTGGCGATGACTCTCAGTGCAGTTCCAAACACAGCCATAAAAAGCGGTACTTGATTTCCCAGCTGCAACACTTCTTTTTCCAGTGTCCTAAGAAGGGAGTTGGAATGGGATAAGTTATGTGTTGTGGTTTTAGGCATTAATGAATATGAGAAACTAAATTATTGAATTTTGCAATGCAAATTATATTTTGAACACAAATTCTTCATTTCTGAATGCTAAGGACTCATAAAGAATGTCAATGGTTTATGAATTAGGCCATTAGCATGCAATTTGTGATTCAAACAGCACACCAGCGCTGTGTAATAAGTAACTATATAAAGAGTAGTGTTGTTGTCTAAATTTTCAAAATATTTTGCTTGGTGCATTAGAAAGTTTTTAAAAGCTTTTAAGATCTCTTCCTCCATTTCTTCTGCTTCCCCCCTTCTAGCCATCCCTCCTTCCTCCCTCCCTTCCTCTTCCTCCCTCCCTCTCTCCCTCCCTTTCTCCCTCCCTTTCTTCCTTCCTTTCCTTCCTTCCTTCCTTCTTTCCTCCTTCCTTCCTTCCTTCCTTCCTTCCTTCCTCCCTTCCTTTCCTTCCTTCCTCCCTTCCTTTCCTTCCTTCCTTCTTCCTTCCTTTCCTTCCTTCCTTCTTCTTTCCTTTCTTTCTTTTTCCTTTCCTTCTCTTTCTTTCTATCTCTTTCTTCCCTCCTTCCATCTTTCCTTCACCCCACTTCCCTCTTCTCCAATCTTCCTCTCCCACTCTATTCTCTCCTTCTTCCTGTTCTCTTTTCTCTCCTCACTCTCTTCACCTTTATTCTTTCTTTCTTCCCTTCCTCCTTCCCCCTCCCTTCCTTCCACCCTTCCCCCACCCTTTCCTTCCCTCCCTGCCTTCCTTTCCTCATTCTCTCCTTCTATTGGATGATTACGTTAGTACATTTACACTTCCCAATAATTTCCTGGGTTAGATTGAGAGATCTAGGGAAGCCCCAGTAATTTGGGATGCAGCCAGTGAGACCCAGAGAGCAAAGGGACTTGTCCAAGGTCCTACAAGGGTACAGGCTAGTGGAGCCAGGTTTCTGGCATCCAATACCCACCTCCCCATCTGACTCACTCCAGCCACCATGTGGTTGACTAATTTCAGACATCTGTCTTTTAGCAAGTTTTCATGGAGTGAGAGCGGTTAAGGATGGCTCCTGAGGGGTGTAAGAGAGTGGGAAAGCGATGAGAGAGTGAAAGATAAAAAGGATATAGCTGGGTCAAACCTGGAAAATTCTTTCCACCCTCATCATTTGATTGATCTGAAGACAGTGGAAGGAACTTTCAGTGTAGTTGGAGGTATAAAGCATTACAGTCAATAAGAACTATTTTCTGAAATACTGAGCACTCCATCATATAGAAAAAAAAACAAGTTGAGCACAGATCCAAGTTCACAGACATCTAAAGACCCAACATTCCTGTAACTTAGTTGTGGTCAGGCACAGCTGCACTTGAGAATCACCAAGGGAAATTGGAGTAGTTTGAGAGAGATTGGCCCTCAAAGGCTCATATACATGCAGGCTCAATCCCCAGTTGAGGAGCTGTCAGGCAAGCAATAGGAGGTGTGGCCTTGTTGGAATAGGTGTGGCTTTGTTGGAGGAGGTGTGGCCTTGTTGGAGGAGGTTACAGGAATGGACTTTGAGGTTTCAAAATCTTACACCAGGCCTAGTCTCTCTCTCTTTTTGCCTGCTGCCTGGAGTTCAGGATGTGGCTCTCAGCTACTTCTCCAGCACCATGCATGCTGCCATGCTCCCTACCATAATGGCAAACCTCTGAAACTGTAAACAAGTCCCACATTAAATGCCTCCTTTTATAAGAATTACCTTGGTCGTGGTGTCTCTTCGCAAAAATAGAACAATGATGAAAACAAGAGTTTTAAGGCTTTCTACAACCACAATGCACTGTGACCTGATTAAGTCTGAATGTCTGGGAGTAGGACCCGTGCTTTTAAGAATTCTCTTTAGGAATTTCACCGTTGCCTGGGTGGATGAGGGAGCTGACCGACCCTCCTTACCAGTTACAGTACTTCAGAAAGTGGGCCATGCACCTCACCTGGGTGCACAGTAGAGCTGACCCTATTGATGGGGGTTCAGATGAATTGATCCCTGAGAATGGAGAACAGTGGAGAACATGAGTTTGGGACATCTGGCCTGTAGCAGGTGGAAGAGCTGGCACAGAGGTCATAAGAGCAGGAGAGCTGTCCCTGACCCTTACCAGTACTTGGGAGAGTGGCTTCTGCTCCTTGCCTGGGCAACAAAGTAGAGCTGGTCTGATGGTGTAGGTGGGGAGAGCTGACCCTGAGTGTGTGAAAGCGGGAGAACCAGTCCCTGGTCCCGCCCCTTGCTCATTGCTACAAGGGGTGAACTAGCAGGGGCATTGCCAGAGAGCTCATCCTGGTTGTGAGGACAGGGGAGAGCTGGTGGGCTGACCAACCCTGCAACTACCCAAGCCCAGAACTAGGGTTGAGTTGGCCCACCCCAGTATTCACCCCATCTATGATCTGCTGGAATACGTGAAGGGGCTGGTCCTGCAGACCCAAAGCTGCAGGACCTCCACAACACAGGGCAACAACAGGATATTCAAGAGGAGTCCCAGTGAGGGCCCAGCATCAATAGCAGAAACCAGAGGCCTCGAACCAGACCAGTGACTCTTTGCAGTGAACACTTGCAAGTAAAGATAAATGGATAAAAGGGTTTACTACTTGATTCACTGTGTCACACTACAAATTCTATGATGAGATTTTCCTTTCTTTCTTTCTTTCTCTCTTTCTTTTTCTTTCTTTCTTTCTCTCTCTCTTTTTCTTTCTTTCTTTCTCTCTCTCTTTCTTTCTTTCTTCCTTTCTTTCTTTCTCTCTCTCTCTCTTTCTTTCTTTCTTTCTTTCTTTCTTTCTTTCTTT
Organism: Peromyscus nudipes; assembly: GCA_902168325.1. Taxonomy (NCBI): domain Eukaryota; kingdom Metazoa; phylum Chordata; class Mammalia; order Rodentia; family Cricetidae; genus Peromyscus; species Peromyscus nudipes. The sequence goes on from CABHPH010142609.1 coordinate 28,905, forward strand.
CTTTCTTTCTTTCTTTCTTCCTTTCTTTCTCTCTCTCTCTCTCTCTCTCTCTTTTTCTCTCTCTCTTTCTTTCTTTCTTTTATCTTGGTGGGGAGGTTACAAGGACAGAGGGTGGATATGAAGGGACAAGGAGATGAATGGGATCAAGATACATGATGTGAAAGACACAAAGAATAAATAAAAAGAAAGTTAAACAAAAAGAAGAGGAATTTCACTGTTGAATCAGGATTTTGAACTACCACTGCAATCCTGTGTTCCTATTCTTCTGTGCTTGGGAACCAGCAAGGAAGCTAACCGCCCATAGGGCTTCCTGGCTTCCTCTTCCTCCATATTCTGTCTCAGTTCATTTGGAGGGGGCCTGGGGACCAATGTTGAACACAGCACCCAGTTGCTGCTGCTGCTGTAAGGACCACAGTTTTAGCAAAATCTCCTGCCCCACTTGAGCACAATATTTCCCTCTCTCCGTGAATGAACCACATTGTCCACACACTACTTTGCTTCTTGTGGTGATAGAGTTAAGTGGAAGAGCTGTGAAGCGAGGCAACATCCCCAGATGGTTTGTGAGTCTTGAGAGTAGGGTCATTTTACCACAACACCATCCAGCAGTTAGCTCCTTTAGGGGTGCATGCACATGATCACCTCTTGGAGAGGACAGGAAAAAGTAAAGCACAGCCAGAAGATGACAGAAGACAGAGTGTTATTACCTGCAGCAGGTAAAGTGAACAGTGAAGTTATTTATAAAGCGATGTTCTCTCTGAACTAAGGAAGTGTGAGGATTTTACTGGAGAATCTATACATATTTATATAGGAAAGTGGATGTAGGGCAGACACATTTGTGAACATCCTCAGTGTAAGCTGTTCTGGGTTATAAGCCACAGGTTTTTGAAGAAGAAAGATGGCAGATTCTAGCACTTCTGGGCATGCTCAGTTCAGTATTAGAATGAGCTAAATTTACTCTAGGTCACCTAAAGGGATGAATCAGATTGGCTTGGTAATCTTGACTGATTCCTCTTAAGTTTCTCCAAAGAATGTTAGCTGAAACAAAAGGAGTAACTTTGAAAATGCATTAGCAGCAGTTGAAGGGGGTGGGGGGAGGCAGCTTTCTCCCAAGGGGCTGTAGGAGCCTGATTCTAAGCCTCCAGTCCATGGCTGATATTCCTGGTGGCTGAGCAGGAAACTTGTAAAGAATTACCTTCCAAGCCCAGCATTTTCTTTCTTCCCAGATTTAAAAAACAATTATCTATGTGAATGTGCATATGTCATGTGTGTGCATGCCCCAGGAGGCTGGAAGAGGGCACAGATGCCTGGAGTTGTAGTTAGGGCACTTGTGAGTTTCCTCACAAGTGAACTGAACTCAGGTCCTCTGGGGAAGCAGCACATGCTCCTCCTCTTCCTGGACTGATTGGAGGTCCTTAGCCACTCCTTGTCTAGAGGCAATCTTTTTTAGGTAGCGACAATGCTGGGGCTTTTGCTACGTTCTGCAAAGGACTCTTCAAGCTCTCTTCCAAGAGCTCTGTCCTCATCTTGCAAGAGAAACTTCAAGTCAACCGGTTCTTGCTCAGTTCTAAGGAAGAACTAGAATCTTCCTGGGATACCTGCAGAAGCCATTGCCCACAAAGATGGTGAACCAGAGCGCTCGAATGACCAAAGGCAAAAGCAGCTTCCCAAGAGCCCTTGCACATTTGATAATGGAGGGTCTTAGAAGCATACCCAGGGAGTGTGCTCTGTGAGTGATGGCCATGGGGCAAAGAGCTCACCTTGGGTGATAAAATATTTAAAATTTAACTTCGCACCCCTATGTTTTATAAAGAAGAAGGCTCATGCATTTTTAAATTATTTTGTAAATCACGTTGAAGGCTGACAATGCAGATTTACCACTGTGGCTGCAATTTAAATACCAGGTTATCCCCTCATTATGTTAACAGAATGAAAAGCCGGAGAGTTCTTCCCTCTGATCTGTCAGGAGCCCATGGAGTTTCTCCTGATGAAAGCAGCACGGCCCTGCTCTAGATTCTAGAGATGCTCCCCTATGGTGTGAAGGCTGGAAAGGGCTGTGATTGGATACTTTGGAAGGAGGCAGTGTGTTTGGAGGAGCCATGCAGAAGGTGGGGGCAGGACACGATGCTTGTTAATTAGAAGAGAGCACTGCCCAAGCCAGACACGGCGGCCTTCACAGTGGAGGGCAAAGTGCATGTGTTTCCCGTTATAGAACTTAAGGATTCCTCAAAAGTGTGTGTGTGTGTGTGTGTGTGTGTGTGTGTGTGTGTTTTGGAATGAGCATATTCATATCAGAAACGGTCATAAAATTAGATTCCATTCTAGGTCATGATGAGGGGAAATAACTTGTAGAAAGTAGCTCCCAGATTCACTGCATCTTAGGGGAGCTTATGATTTACATCTGGAATGGTCCCTTAAGTTCATACTGGTTTTCGTTTTCTTTTGAGTTATTTATTTTTTTTATTGGAAGTTTTTTTTCCATGCAATATATTTTGATCATGCTATTTCTTCTCCAGTATCTCCCAGATCCTCTCCACCTCCTTACCCATCAATTTCCTGTTTTTTCCTCTCTTTCTCTCTTAAGAAAAACAACAGCTCAACCCAACCTAACCAAACCCAAACAACCAACAGGAAATACACACACACACATACACACACACACACACACACACACACACACACACACACACGAAACAAAACAAAACAAACCCCCCCAAAACCCCCCCAAAACCCAAAAAACCCACAAAATGCTAAAGTGGAAATCTAAGATAAAAAAATCCCAAACAAAGAAAAATATGAAAAAAAATCCACAAAAATACAATTAAGTTTGTTTTGTGTTGGCCAACTATTCTTGAGTACGGGCCTGTCCTGAAGTGTGATTAATATACTCAGCGAGACTCCATTGAGGAAAAGTGGATTTTTTTCTTTGCCAATGTCTATCAATTGCCGATAGCGTCTTGCTTAGGATGGGAGCCCATGTCCGTTTTCCCCTCCCTCTCACTGCTGGGACTCCATTTGAACCTATGCAGGCCCTGGGCATGCTGCCACCATCTCTTTGAGTTTGTATGCGCATCAGTCCAGTTGTAGCTGGAAGACACTGTTTCATTGCAGTCAATCATCACCTCTAGCTCTTACAGTCTTTCCACACCCTCTTCTGCCTAGGGCCCTGAACATTGCGTGTAGGGCTTTACAGACATCTATTTAGGACTGAGTGCCCCAAAGTCTCTCACTCTCTACACATTATCCAGTTGTAGGTCCCCGAGTTAGTTCCTGTCAACTGCAAGAAAAAGCTTCCCTGATGGCTGAGCAAGGCACTGATCTATGGGTACAGCAGTATGTCGTTAGGAATCATTTTGTTGTCATGCTCCTTTAGCATAAGGATAGTAGTAGGCTATCCCCTAGGGCCCATGACCTGCCAGGTCTTAGGCTCTTGGCCACTTTAGCAGTGTCAGGTGTGGGTTCCAGCTCATGAAGTGGACCTTAAATCCAATCAGAAAAGTGGTTGGTTACTTTTCTAACATTTGTGCCACGATTGCATGAGAATATCTTACAGGCAGGCCACTGTTATAGGTTGTACAGGGCTGCAGCTACGAGAGATCGATGATTGCCTTTTCCTCCAGCGGCATGTAGAGTACCTTCCAGTACCATGAATACTTGTCAGTAGGGGTGAAGCTTCTAGTTAGGCAACAATTTGACTTCTCTGTACTTTATGAGGTATGTAGGTGTTGTCTTCAGCAATAGGGCCCCACCATTAGGTTTTGGAGAAAAAAAAATACCTTGGCAAAAGCCTGTGATGTTTGGGAGTTTCCATGAGGCCCCATTTGGCCAAAAACTTGATAAGATGTAACCCATGTGTCTTAGTCAGTGTTCTATTGCTGTGAAGAGACCACCATGACCATGGCAACTCTTTTAAAGGAAAATATTTAATTAGAGCTTGCTTACAGTTTCAGAGGTTTCAGGGGTAGCATGGCGGCACATAGGCAGACACAGTGTTGGAGAATTCTAGTGCTGAGAATTCTAGATCCAGATCTGTGGGCAGCAGGAAGAGAGACACTTAGGACTGGCTTGGGCTTTTAAAACCCCAAAGCTAGTGACATACTTCCTCCAACAAGGCCACTTCTCCCAATTCCTTTTAAGTAGGGCCACTCCCTCACCAAACATCCAAATACATGAGCTTATGGGGGTCATTCTCGTTCAAACCACTATACCACGCCTGGCACTGGAGGTCTTACTTGGTGGCACAAGATATCCAGGGCATTGTTTCCCTGTTGTTTGGTGACCCCATTCAGATTTCGTTCGCATTGGTGACCCCATTCAGATTCCATTCGCACGTGTATATATTTTAGGAAGCTTTTACAAGTAGTAGGTTTCCATGTTTTTCAAATGGCCTTTAGCATTTGTTGTCCACTCCCCTTATTCCCTCCTTTATCTTCTCTTCCATCCTCTTCCACGTTTCTCCTATTCTAGTTTCCCACCAGAACTCCCTGACCAGGTACTTAACCTCTGTGGCTGTTCAGATTGTAGCGTACATATTGAAGCTTTAAAAGCTAGCATCCACATGTAAGAGAAAACATACAATATTTGTCCTTTTGTGTCTAGATTATCTCACTAAGGATGATTCTAGCTCTGTCCATTTACCTGAAAATTTAATAATTTCATTTTTCTTAACAGAGGAATAGTATTCTTTTGAGTAAATGTACCACATTTTTATTACCCATTCTTTGGAATTATTTTTACAAAAAATGCTTTAATTTTATTGATTTGTATGGATGTTTTGACTGCATGTTTGTGCAGTATGTGCATTCCTGATGCCCATGGAGGCCATAAGAAGGCATCAGATCCCTTGGAATGGAGTTATAGACAGTTGTGAGCCAACATGTGGGTGCTGGGAATCAAACCGGGTTCTCTGGAAGAGCAACAAGCGCTCTTAACCACAGAATTATCTCTCCAGTCCCTATTTTTATTTTGAATCATATGTAAGTGTGTGTGTGTGTGTGTGTGTGTGTGTGTGTGTGTGTGTGTGTGTGTGTGATTCCCTGGAGCTGTAGTTGCAGATGGTTGTGGAAGTTCATGTTTTGATCTTTGGTCTCTATCTTATAGCACTACTTTTTTTATGCACGGGTGTGGAGTGTATGTGTGTATGTGCTTGCACGCACATTTACACATGTGGAGGCTAGAGACCAAGCCCAAGTGTCATCCCTTTGGAGCTGTCCACTCTGATTTTTGAGACAGGGTCTCTTACTGGCCTAGAACTTGCTAACTAGGCTAAGCTGACTGTCCAGTGAGCTCCAGGGATACACCTGCCTCCACCTCCCCAATGCTGTGAGTTCAAGTGCCTAGCACTACACCTAGCTGTTATGTTTTTGTTTTTATATGGGTTCTGGGGATCAAACTCAGGTCATTGTGTTTGTGAGGTAAGCACATTGTTAACTGAACCATCTCCCCAGCAAAGGCAGATGGTTCCATCCAAGGGGCTTTGCACTAACTGCCTCATCCATCTGATAATGCTTTCCCTCACCATCTGGGCACCTCTGGTAGGAGGTGGGACTTGAACACAGGCCATTTGACTATTGAGTCCACACTCTTAGTCACTTTCCTAAACATCTCTCATAGGAGCTCATTCCAAGTCCACTTCCTCCTCACGTTGCTTTTCGTCACGGTGGTTGTCACTGTGACAGAAATGACCCTGGGACAGTGGGGAATGGACTCAACTTGTATTTATAACTTTTCTTGTATTCCAGGTATGGCAGGGCATTATTTAGTGGGATAGATGGTAGTGGGAGGTGGAAACTACAGTGATAGAGAGGTTATGGCCCGTTGTGTGGAGGCTTCTATGCACACGTTTTCAGTCTTTCCTCCTGCTTCTGCTTCTTGCCTGGGAGTAACTTATCTTCTCTTGATAAAAAGATGAATTGGGGCTGGAGGAGAACACATTCACTCTTCAATACCAATCATGCAATTCTCCCGAAAACGAGGCTTTCAAGACGAGCGGGATGATATTTTCCTGTACTTTAGCTCTGCATTGAGTTAGGTGGGTCTTGGCTGCAGCCACCATGACTATTTGTGGTCCCATTGGGATTCTAGGAGGACTTTCCCAATCCTACCTTAGGCTTCTCATCTGGAGAGTATCACTGAACGCCTACTATGTGCCTATGCTGTGTTTTTTGTGTGTTCTTGTGTGTATATGTATTCACATGTGGACAGGTATCAGAGGTCAACACTGGGAATCTTCTTTATTACTCTGTCTTATTTTTGAGACAGGGTCTCAAGTTTGGCTATCCTAGCTGGTCAGAGAGCTCCAGGGTCCTTCTGTTTCTGCTTCCTCAGTTCTGGATTACAGCCTCATTCTTCTCTTTCACATGGGTGCTGGGGTCCTGAATTTGGGTCCTCAGGCTTGTGCTATAAGTACCATCCTGACTGAGCCATCCTTCTCCCTCATATCATGATTATGATTGTTGTCTCATACAGTTTCCAAAATGTCCCTGAAAGGTATTCTGTCTCATCTCCGTTGTACAGGTGAGGAAGTCAAGGCACACGGGCATGAGGTAGCTGACTCTAAGAAATGCTCATGTAGCCGAGTCAACATTCAAATGTGGGTTGGATTCACATCCCAGACTCTTCCTACTCTGCAAGTGCAAAGCAGAGGTCTGTGGGGGACACTGATCCTATTATTCAGGACAGTTTGATTGCTTTGACAGCCTCCAAGCTTATGGTATTTAATAATTGTATTTAACAATTGTTTGGCTTGTGAGCACAGGAATGGACTGTAGTAAGTTAAGATAAAAAAGGAGACATTTAAGGAAAGGTAAGGATCATTCAGAAGGTACTGGACAATCAAGAATCAATAAAGATGGGGCTGGAGAGATGGCCCAGCAGTTAAGAGAGTGTACTGCTCTTGCAGAGGGCTTGTATTTGGTTCCCAGCACCCACAATGGGCAGCTCACAACTGCCACAAGTCCAGTGCCGGGGAATCTAATGCTTTCTTGTGGCCTCTGAAAGCATCCACACACATGTTCACATACTCTGACTCTTCCACTCAACAAACACAGAATTAAAAATGGAAAATCCTTGGCTGCAGAGATGGCTCAGAGTTAAGATCATTTAATACTCTTGCAGAGGATCAATTCTTAGCCCCACGTCAGGGGGCTCACAACTCCCCGCAACCCCAGCTCCAGGGGACCCATCACCTCTGGCTTCCCTGAGATCCTGCACTCATACCCACATATCCACACACAGAGAAACACACATGCACATAGTTAAAAACAACAAAACTAAATCTTGAAAAAGAACCAATAATGACAAGGTCCGCTCTAAGGACATGACCTAAAGACTCTGTGACACTTGGGGGATCACTGTGATGCAGGTCCAGTGTCACATAGAGTCTAAATCCCCATTTTCCAAATGTCAAAGACCCCAACAGGGGATCTGTGTTTCCCAGCTTCAGTGAAGAGCTCCTGGCTGGCACCTCCCAGCTGTGGCTGGGTAAAAGAGGGGAGCCCTGCAGACATCCCACAGGTCCTGGGGTCCTAATGCTGGAGGGTTTTGCTGCGACTTTTTGTTTTTGTTTTGGTTTCCATTTCTAGCAAAGACTACTTTGAGTACTAATTCTTGCTTTCAGACAAACCAAAACAAGGATGCAGACTTAAAGAGAGAATTCATTGCGAATACTGACTTTAAGGGCGCAGTTGTCCTGTCCTCTCTAAAACCTTGGTTCAGATAGTGAATACAGGGACTGGAGAGACGGCTCAGTGAGTACAGTGCCTGCCTCACAAGGATGAGGACCAAAGGTCCACCCAGTGTGCTTGCATCTGCAATCCTATCGCTGGGGTGGCGGAGCCTGCATGCCGGCCAGTCTAATCAAACCAGTGAGCTCCAGGTTCAGTGAGGGACCCCATCTCAAAAATAATGTGGACAGTGAGTGAGGAAAACACCTGACGCCTCCACATATGTACGCACACTATGTACACACACTACATGTACACACACACACACACACACACACACACACACACACAGAGAAACTGGATCCATGCAGGTGAGAGCAAAGAACAGGCTACAAGAAAGGAATGATAAGAATAATAAAAACCTTCTCCACACTGGGAACCTAAATCATACTCTGTTCTGAATGTGTGGCCCACGGTGTCCAGGAGAAGCCATGGTGAGCGCATCTGAGGAGCATAGCTCTCATCTCGATGGTGCTCCAACACGGATAGATACTAGGCCTGCAAGAACAATCGGAGTGCCTTGTTCCCGTCCATCACAGCATGGAAACATCAGCCTCTGTGTCAATTTGTTAGAGGGTGACATCGGTGACAGCTGAAGCAGAGTGTCATTAGCGGACAAGATGATTCCATCAAACTAAATCTCACAAACAATACATTGCTGTTTGTCATCAAGACACTTAGTCCACCAGGGGCTGCTCCCCAAACTCCCATAATCAATTTCTGCTAATTTACCAATTCTGAAGCTCTGCAAGGGTGCTGGTAATTTCATATTTTACACACCCACAGAGGTTACGGTAATTGATTCAGTTCTGGAAAGTGTTGTAATGACTTTGAATGAACTTGAAAGGTTTTGCATTTGTTTTCAGAGGCTGTTAGAAAAAGTGATTCAAAGTCTGCCACACGGGCACAATTTGTAAAGGTTGGACAGGAAAACGACGGATTAGCTTTTCTCTCAGACAGCCATCTTCTCGTTATAAGCGCCCTGCTCATGAGGCGGGCTGGGCTCACAGGCAAACACCCACTTTCTTTTAATCTGTGTCTTCGTGGTGGTGGACATCACCTCTTAACATCTGAAGGGGGAAAAAGGCAATTATTGAAGAAGAATCCTCTTAAAACAACGTGGCTGTCTGAATTCTATTTTTAAAAGTAAATACTCTAAAAGTAAGTTGGAAAAGATGAGAAATAGTAGAATTTTTTTCTTGATTTTGGTAAGTTCTGAAATGAACTGCAACACACACATACATATATACATGAATAGGTATGGGAGAGAGAGAGAGAGAGAGGGAGAGGGAGAGGGAGAGGGAGGAGGAGAGAGAGAGAGAGAGAGAAAGAGAAAGAGAGAATTTCCCCCAACTTTTCTTTGCTCCTAGGCTGTGTGACTACCCCTGCCTCTTCCAAGCTGATCAAGTGTGAATTGGACTCAGATATCAGGAAAAGAGCCCTTCCATCCCCTTACAATGATGTCTGAAGTGGCTATTGTTTTCTCTTTCTGGGGCCCAACACTATGTTGAACATGTCTTTGAAGAATAAGCTTCATTAGTTATTTTTAGATAATATTTTACCTATTCTTTGATACTATATTTTGTAGATGTGCACACACCACTACATCCCCCAACTATGCCGAGTGCTCGTACACTCTGTCTCCTGATGCCATGCCCTCTTTAAACAATTGTGATTAGTAACCCACGTCTAATTAGTCTCCCTGTGTGCACATAGGTATGGGCGCTGTGTCACAGGAACCCTACCAAGAGCCACATGCCCTGGCAGCCACCAGTTGCCAATAGCTCCTCAGCAAGGGGTGGGGCTTTGGGGCCGCCTTCCCCTCCATGGATCACTGGTAAGTGCTCAATGGCCAGGTTTCTCTAGTTTTAAATAGTTAAATGTTTATTTTGTATATTTTAGATGAGTAAAGGTGATGGACTTCATGTTTGTGCAGCACACAGCTATTTTGTACTTTCATTCTCATTACCCTCCCTTGTTTCCTCTCCTCCCTCATGAGTTCCATTCTGGTCCTCAAGTGGTCCTTATACTCTTATTGGTTTTTAAAAACTTAGATTCTGTGTACAAGAGACAACACACAATACGTATTTTTGTCTCTGCCTCCATTATTCTCCTTTGTTCTTCCTCTACACTATTACTCTTTTGCTTTCATCACACACACACACATACATACACACACACACACACACACACACACTCATAAACACACACACACATACACACACATACACACACATACACACATATACACACAGATACACACACATACACACTCATAAACACATACACACACATACACACAGATACACACACAGATACACACACACAGATACACACACATACACACAGATACACACACATACACACTCATAAACACATACACACATACACACAGATACACACACAGATACACACACACAGATACACACACATACACACTCATAAACACATACACACATACACACACATATACACACACACATACACACACATATACACGCACACACATACACACTCATAAACACACATACACATACATACACATACACTACACACATACACTACACACGTACACACATACACATATGCACACATAAACACACACACATACACACACACTATACACATACACACACAGGTTCTTCACATGAGAAAAACATGTTATTTATTTTTTGGAGTTTGGCTTATTTCACGTAAGATGAGGATCTCCATTTCTTTATATTTTTCTACAAATGGTATAGTTTCATTCTTTTTTATGGCTGAATAAAACTCCATTTGTATATATGTCACATTAAAATTGTTATTTTAAAGTTATCATAAAAGTAGTGGGGTAGTGGGTTTCACTGGGGAGTTTTCATATATAAATATGTATATATGTGTGTATATGTATGTATGATATATGTATCATTGGACTTTGTTCTAATTCATCTCCCTTGCTTTCCTTCCTCACCTCTTCTGTCCCCATCATGCTGGTTCCCTACTTACCCCCCCCCCCGAAATCTTCAACCTTTTGCTTTCATGTCGTGTTATACTATCTGTAAAGTTTAAAACCATTTTATGTATGTGGATGTTTTCCCTGAATGTATAGACTCTGTGCACCACATGCTTGCAGTGCCTATGGAAACCAGATTCCCCTGGAACTAGAGTTACAGCTGATTGTAGGAGCTGAGGATTGAACTTGGATCCTCTGAAAGAGCAACCAGTGCTCATAACTGATGAGCCATCTCTCCAGCCCCCATCATGCATCTTTTGATGGACATCTAGGCTAGCAGCCAGTTTTCAAGTAAACACTGCACAAAGCTATGATTGTAGTGTCTGCCCATGACTATGGTGTAAATAATTTGCCATAGTTAAGTTCACTGTCAAAGTGATAGAGCAAGGAAGACATATGTATGGTGGGACTCTGATGCTGGTGTATGCTACCCCCTTAAGCTTCTCAATGACCCCATCATCTATCTCCTTTTGTTCCTCATTTTCCAATTTACTCCCCATATGCCAGCAGACTGCTTTTCTCTGTAACCTCACTTTACTCCTGACTGTTGAATATTACTACATTAGCTCTGTCTTCCGGTTTCCACACAGTTCATACTCATATCCTGACCAGCATCCTACCTCTTCTCTGGTAACCTGATGAAACCACCTTCATACCCAAACTGCAGTACCTTAGCCAGCTGCGGGGCTGGAGAACGGAGACATTTGCTCACTGCTGTTTGGGGGCATTTTCAACACCTGAGTGCTCTGGTTAGCAATGAGCTGTAAACCCGCTCAGACACCTGAGTGTATACAGATGGACTCAAGAAAACAAAGGGCTCTTTAGTGAGAAAGAAGCAGTTTGGAGGAGATGGTTGCCTTCATGGTCTCTGGTACTCTAGGATAAAATGAGAAGTTGCTGTTTATCACGGAGGAGCGAGGGAGGGTTGAGACACACCACACAGTTCCCCGAAGCACAATTAGGCCAATGAAAACATTCTAATCTTTGTCTTGGAGGGGCCTCTGAGACTGCTCTTGGGAGAGGGTGGCAGAGCTAAATTTATAAGGAGAAATGAACCAATGAGAAAGATGAAAGCCTGGATCTTCAGGGAGCTATGAGGTGGAGAAGGTGGTTAGGTGTGGGTGGAGCCTGGGGATGATGGAAAAGGATGGAGGGGACTATGGAGAGGAGGTAACCCATCAAAGAAGAAACAGATTGGGTGCGGGGGTGGTGGTTAATCTATCCCCACTGTGGAATGCCAGGCAGGATGTTGTGGGTGGAGAGAGATGCCCAAAGTTGATTGAGTAGCCTGCTCTAGCCTGGTTACTTTCCTCATAAAGCCCTTTTATGGGCTTGTCACTGGGCTTCTGGGGGTGGTTAGGAATCAAAGCTAGGCCTTTCCGATCCCTTTCACCACTGATGCATCTTGTCTATGTCTTTCCATCTCTTCGTCATTGTGCTCTTTTATCGCTCATGGGGTTTCCCGACTTCTAAGGTACCATGTCTGGAGCTCTCACTGACTTGGAACCTGGCTAAATTCTTTATACTCAGCACTTCCTCCAATATCTGTAATAGGGTAGTGTGTGTGTGCATTTGTGTGTATGTGTGTGTTGTGTTGTATTGTACATGTGTGTGTTTTGTGTTATGTGTGTTAACTTTTACCACTTTTTGTTTTAAAGGAGAATGCTTATCCTTGGAGGGTTAAAGTCATTTATCCAAGGTCTGACTGTGAACCCCAGGTGTCAGCTCCAGCTAATCCCTAGTGGACAGCCAGGCTGTGTTCTCAACAGCAATAATATTTTGCTTTTTCCTCTTCTGATGTACTCAGGACCAACACATCTCAAGATCTTGGCTAGGCAAGAGCATTCATGACAGAGATCCATAGGGAGTTTTGACTGATAGCTCAGAAAGCTCTTTTGCTCCCTCCTGGGTTTCCTCAATCAGCACTGATTGAGGGAAGGCGCCTTCACTCACCCTTCAGAAAAACCATCACAAGTGTCAGAACAATAACGGTAATAGTTGTTAATTCTCCTACTCTAATCTTAAAGGTGAATGTTTAATTTCAGAATCAGAAGCAAATCTGTGAGGGCTGAGGAGACGGCTTGTTGGTGAAGTGCTTGCTTTGTAAGCGTGAGGACCTGGGTTTGAGCCCTAGAATCTACAATGCATGGTGGTGCATGCTTATAACCCCGTGGGTAGCAAGATGGGAAGGTAGAAATAAACAAGTCGGCCCAGCTTACCTGTTGAAGCTCTGGACTGATGAGAGACCCTATTGCAAATGGAGGTGGAATGTGCTTCAGAAAAAACACCAGAAGTTATTTACTGATTTATCCACACAGGCCTGAGAGGGGAGGTTGTTACTTAAGTTCTCTTACAGCACAAGTAGATCCTCCTGTTCTATGGGCACCTCTGTGTTGATGGGAAGAGGCTCAACTGCTCTGCCAGGTCTTATCTTTCACCTCTTGTAAAGCTAAGTTTGTGTCTTACCTGTCATCCACATTTCTTGGTATTGGGTAAGTTGCTTTTTACTCAGACCTTGATTTTTTTTCTTTTTACATGCAAGATGGGCATGGCAGAAAGAAGAAAATTTCTCATTTTCTGTGTTATTATGAACCTTGAATGAGAAAACAAGACAGGAGGAAGTGCAGGATATGTGGTCGGGAGATGGCATCATACAAGCACAACACGGTGGTTAGGTTAGGTACACTGTAGACAGACTACGAGTGTGAGTCCCTGCTCTGCCATTTATTCACTGGCATCCTTGGGGAGTGTTTGAGCTCTTCAGAGCCTCAGTTTTCCTATTTGTAAATGAGGACACTAACAAGACTTGCTTTGTGGGTAGATTTGCCGATGAGCTGGGAGGGTGGATGGGAAATGCTGCACACAATGTCTGGTGCACCGTAAACATCTAACAAGCATTAGCTACTGTGTTGATGGAGCAGGATCTTGATAGTCATCCATCAGGTGACTTCAAAGAATCAGGAGGCAATGGGGAGGTCAAGCATACGTAGTGAGGTTGGAAGATGGAGCAGGGAACTCATTTCTGGCTGCAGGAATCCAGGACAGATCTGGGATATTGAATTGGTATGAAGACATGATGGCCTCACAAGAGTGATCCCATCAGAAGTGAAGGATGGAGGTGAGGGCACATTGCAGGAGAAGGGGCTTGCATACCAGAGGAGGGGCTTGCATACCAGAGGAGGGGCTTGCATACCAGAGAAGGGGCACATCGCAGGAGGAGGGGCTTGCATAACAGGCACAATGCAAACTGCTTGTCACTACCTTGTCTTAATCTACCCATGACTTTCTTCTGATTTTAAAATAAAAGCCAAAACTACTGCCATAGGTTCCATCCCCTAGTGCACAAACAAACCAAAAGCCATGACCAGTAACAAAACAAAAATGAAAAGTAAAACAAACAACAGCAGCAGGGAAAAAGAGACAGAAGTGAGTGAGGCTAGAAGGAGCCGTATTTACTGGACATCTGTCACATTCTAGGGACCTTATGAGATATTAATATTTTTAATTTTTTACTATTTTTCACTTGCTTGTGTGTGGTATGAATATGTGTATCCATGTGTTTTTGTATGTGTGTCAGTGCACATATGTGTATGTGTGCACGCAAATGTGTACATATATATATGGAAATCATTCTTGGTCACTTTTCTACCTTATTAATTGAGGCAGGGTTTCTCAGTCAAACCGAGAGCTTGGGAATTTGGCTAATTTCAGTATCAAGCTTGATTTGGGAATTCCCCCAGTCTCTGCTTTCGGAGGCTGGAATTGCATACAGGCTGCTATTCCCATCTGACATGTACTTGGGTTTTTGGGGGAACTGAACTCTGGTCCAGATGTTTGGGTGGCAAACCCTTTAACTGCTGAGCAATCTCTCCAGTCCTGTGGGACACTTTGGGGCACAAGACTTCCCTGAGTCTTGAGCAGAACCACTAAGAACGCATTGGTAACCCCATCTTACAGGGGAGAAAATGGGGGGTCACAGAGGCAAATTGAGGCATCAGAGTGAAGTGCTAAATGCTCTTTCACTGCACCCCTAACGGGGGCTTTTGTCTAAAGGAACCAGACAGGACATCGGCTATAGCTTCTAGAAGTGCTGGAATCTTCATCTCCCCCTATCACCAGGACACCCTTGCAGCCCACAGCCCCAGCAGAGTTTGTTTCTGATGACCGCCACATCCCCTGCCTGGCTCATTCCATCTCTCTGCATGCTGCAGCCTGCGAAATGCCAGCAGACCTAGCTAATGTTCCTGAACAGCCCTCTCTGAGAGTCTCGGACAACAGCCTAGTTATCTCTGACCAATAGCAGGCCAGCTCCCTGCTTGGGCTCCTCATCTAGATGCATTTCATTTTTTCAGGAGTGTCAACCAGGGATCTGAGAGCTGCTGTGAAGGTAATTAGGAAATTTGGCCATGGAGACCCTGCTCTCCTACTCTGTGGAAGAGAAAGAGGGGTGATGAAGGGCCTGTGGATGCCTTCTCTCCACCCTCAGCAGCTGCCTACACTGTGCAGCTGGGAGAAAAATCACAGCTCCAGGGTGAGCAGGGAGGGGACGGGAAAGTAAGGGAAGGCATGCACACAGTACTCTGGACTGTGTAGCTATTTCCCATCTATCTTTAAAACAAGCTGGAGGCTGGGTGAGACTGTCCTTCCTCCTTCCCTCCAGCCACGATCCTTTCCTGCTTGCCTCTTTCATCTCCAAACTCTCCCATAATAGGTGAACACAGTCATTCAGATGAAATTATGGCTCCTCCTCTACCCACCAAACCCAGAGCCCATCTTTGCTTCCTCACTTTCCTTTATCTTGCCTCAAGTCTGATTGGCAAGTTCTGTTGCTTCAGCTTCCAGCACGTGCACTGGATCATGCCCCTCCATGTCTGATGCTACCAGCCCAGTTCATAGCTGGACCACCATGACGGTTTTGTGGCTCTGGAGCATGCACTAAAAATGCAGACTGGGCTCCTGTTACTGCTGTATCTGCTGTGGACACTGTCCTCTGGACATGACATGGTCATTGGCATCTTTCCATCAGCAACTGGGATTGATCTCACAGCGCCCTCACAAGACCAAACCTGTCGATGGTCCCTCATAGGAGGAGGGGCCTGGAAGGGTCATTGGATCCTCACCTGAGAGCAGTGCCCCAGGTGCATGTAATCATGCACCACCTATACATGGTGCTAGAGCATAAAGGTGGCGGTAAGGGCACCCCATCTTTGCAGCTTTGGGAGGTTGTCGTTCATGTTGGTATGGGACTTCTTTAGTGATGTAAGCTGTTCTGAGATCACTCACATCCCCATAACCAGTCACTCATGCTCTTATTAGTAAGCTGTGCTCTTTAGTTTCTGTCAACTTGTATCAACTAGAGTCACCTGGGAGGAGTGAGCCTCAACCAAGGAACTGACATTTTCAGACTAGTCTGTGGGGCATTTTTGGTATTGGTGGTGATGGTGGTGGTGTGTGAGGGCTTTGCTTATTATGAACTGTATTATCCTATTATGGGCTGTCTAAGAAAGGTAGATGAAGCAGCCAGAACAAACCAGTAAGCAGCATTCTTTCCTGGCCTCTGCTTCGGGTTCTACCTCTGGGTTCCAGCCTTGAGTTCCTGCATCAGCTTCTCAGTGATGGACTGTAAACTGTAAGATGAAACTATTTCCTCTCCAAGTTGATTTTTGGTCATGGTAAACACCTTGGGATTTGAGAGAGCACCATTGCAGCCACGGAGAAGTCCTATAAAGTCACTCACCCACTGAACTAGACATGGCTGGAATGGTTCTTTTGGTCTGTTGTTGTCTTTTCTGGGGTGGATAGACATGTATTCATGTCTCCTCAAGGAGAATCAGGAAGCACCATTTCAACCACCAATGCTTTACTTACCTTTGCTTTTAAAGAAAAAGCCACAGAGCATGCTCAGCAGCCTGTCTGCACACACCTGGCCCTCTGAGGTTTGGTCCTCACTGTTCCTCAGCAGCTACTCCATTGCAACCATCCTGGCCTTCATCATGGTTTTGAAACACCATGCCTTGGCTCTATGTACCCTGCTTGTCATTTGATGACTTTTCCCTGAGGCTAGTCTGTGGCTAAAGTCACCTCCATGTCTGCTATCATCTTCCCAAGAAGGTCTTTTCTGATCACCCTTCTATAGTTAAGTGACAACCTCTCGCTCCCCAGTAGAATACGCTCCCACAACCCTGTATTACCCCCCTAGTGTTTGTCTTGGCGTGACATTGTTTTGTTGCTTGGTACTTTATGGGTTGTTTTCTAACACTAAAAGGAGCATGTAAGCTTATAGACTTTTCTTGTCTGCTCATCATGGTGTTCTCATCATGAAGAGGGACTAAAAAGCCATTTGTTAAATGTACGAATGGATGCCAGGTGTGAAGCTGAGCAACTTATATATCATCTCTTGTTGCTCTCTCCATATCTACTGTTAGGCATCATTTTCACCCTCAATTTATTGGAGAACGACCTGAGAGAACAAACATTTACATGGACAATGGTCAGACCATGTAAGATGGCATCATCTGACTCCAAACTGCCAGGACTCAGTTGACAAACAACTTCTCTGAGGAACAGGTTTGCTCATGCTTCCAACTCAGGACCAAGTGAGAATCTTAAGTGTGCACTGCCATGCATTATACAGGATGCTCACTGAGAGAGTGAGTCTCTTTTGGCATCTGTCACTAGACCCCAATCAGGGCGTGCCTAAAGTCCCTTCCTTCTGCTGTAAACCTCCCCTATTCCTCTACCTTCCTCTACATCTTCATCAAGTTCAAGCACCAGTGACTGACCCATCATTATAGAAAACTTTTTATTCGTTCATATTTGGGTGGTTTGTGTATTTACCCCATGTGGTGGTTTGAATGAGAAGGGCCCACAAAGGCTCATGTGTTTGAATGCTTGGTGGAACTGTTTGGGAAAGATTAGGAGGTGTGGCCTTGTTGGAGGAGGTGTGCTACTGGGGTTGGGATGTGAGGGAGCTCACATTTCCAGTTAGCTCCCTCTGACTTATGCTTGTCGATCAGGATGGCAGCTCCAGCGTCATGTCTACCTGCTGCCATGCTCTCCACCATGATGGTGATGGACTCACCCTCTGAAACTGTAAGTCCCCAATAAACTCTTTCCTCCATAAGTTTCCATGGTAATGGTGTCTAATGGGAGCAACAGAAAAGTGACCAAGACATCCCAAATGGAGGCAGCTTTGGGAAACTGATAGTGTCTCAAGGTCATACAATTATCGGAGTGAAGGAACAGGCCTTGGGTCTTGGTTGTATGTTTGATTTTATGGGAAATAAGCTACTGTTCTTCCACCATGCCATGCTTTATTTCAAGAAGGCTCCTCTTTTTCTCTGCTCCCAACCAAGGAACTAATGTTATGGACACTGAAGGGAGGGAATGGGGAAGAGGGAAGAGGGTAGGGTGGAGAAGAAGAGCAAGACAAGGAGCCCAGGTCAGTGGCAGGAAGATCAACACAGACAACTCACTTACAAATGAGTGCTAAATGCTGAGCATCAATCATTTGTCTCTATGTTGTTATTTGTCTAAAGATAAGTATGACTATGGAGAGATTTGAATGAGAGGAGCAATTAGTATTCCCATCCATCTCAATGAAAGATAATAATAATATTAATTAATAGCCATGCCAGGGTGCAGTGGAAAAATTTAAAGTCTACAGGCAGGAGACCTTGAGAGACCACATTTTTTCCTGAGGGCTTCTCTGACAGGTGCCCATCTGTTAGAGGAACAAGCAGAGATTCTCTGCCTCTTCTGTCAGCTGCAGCCCGTGCTCAATTTCTCATCCTGTCATGCCAGATGTGGGAATATATCAGGGATAGCTTTGGAGTTCTGGGAAGCTGGTAGGCCAGGGCTGGGAATGGGGATGGGCATGATATTATCAATTCATTACCCCCTAGAGCAGTGATGTCATGCAGCTGGGCTTAGAAGGATAGGCCATCTTTGGAATGAACACTCGTGGGGGGTCTGCAGCATTCCCACCCATCTTCCGATGACACCCGTTTTCCTTTGGAGCTTTGTTACTTGTCTTGCTGCTGCAGCAAAATACCCAGCAAAAACAACCCAAAGAAGGAAGGGCTCATTTTGGCTCACAGTTTGAGAGTATCATCCACGGCGATGCAGAAGGCACAGCAACAGGAACGTGAGGCAGCTGGTCACATGGCATCCACAGTCATGAAGCAGAGAACAAGGAGTGCTGTTGCTCAGTTTACTTTCTGCTCGTTATTCAGTCCAGGACCCCAGCTGATGGAATGGCATTGCAGACATCTAAGGCGGGTCCTACCTCACTTAACCTAGTCTAGAAACTGCTTCATAAACATGGTGATCTAGACCTTTTCCAGTTTATAGTCAATATCAGCCACCACAAGGGACTGCCTCTACCAGGTTCTCAATCTCCATGGTTGTGTTAGAACCAGCCCGGCCTCCTCTTCTCATCCCCAGGGATAACACATGGCCTAGATCTGGTGAATCAGCATGCTTCCCCTTCTTGATCACTCAAAGATGGCCAAGAGGAAGAGTTGAGGTTGCTCGGTGAAGGATGGGGCGCAGGTAGATGATGAGAAGTTGTAAAAGACCTTGGGTAATTAGTAGACTACAGACGTTTCCCTGACTCACAATCCACTGGACATGTCCTCTACCAAGTACTATTGCACCAGTGCCTAAGATCATTGACATTGCTGCTCTACCTGGCAAATTAGTCCACCTTTTCCTCAGCCAGATTCCTAGGGCACATTTGCATGATGCAGTAATGAAATATGAAAAACATCTCAGCAGACATTAGTTGAATGAGTAGATGGGCATTTTGCAGTCATCCTCTGTGCAGCTCGCCAGTGGGTCGGGTAGTTCTCACTCTGTGGCTGCTATTCATTGAGAGCACGGGAGCCTGTTCCCTGTTTATAACCTCAGTGGTTAAAATAGCCCAGGTGTAGACAATTAAGTAGAAAGTGGCAACATCTGTGAAAATTTCATAATGACGCTATTTATAGGAAAACAAGCTACACAATGACAATATTTAACAGTAATTGCTTGGGACTAAGTACAAAGTAGATTGGATGTGAAATCAAAGATGCAGTGCAATCTAAGGAAACATTATACCTGGATGCACATTGTAGCACTCTTCCTAAAGCCAGCGGTTTGTTTCCCTCAACCTCAGCCTGATGTTTCGCAGACCAGGGTTTAAAATTTACCTTGACTTGGCAGACTCTAGAATGGCACTTCTGATATATGTTGGACAGATAATCTGAATTTCTAAGTGGGTCCAGAACTTACATTTTGTACGTAATTTTTTACATCTATTTATTTATCTGTCTGTTGGTGTGCACATGAATGCCACCATGTGTGGAGGCTCTGGCCTGGACAACTTGCAGGAGCTGGATTCTTTCCTTATAACATGTGGGATCCATGGATCAAATTCAGGTTGTCAGGTTGGTGTAAGTGCCGTTAACAAGAGCCAACTCACTGGCCCAAGAGCCTACGTTTTAAAACAAACTCCCAGGTGAGCTTATGCTCGGGGCAAACACTCTGGATGCTTGGGCACAATGAGGAAATGTTTCTTATGGATGGTGTGCTCAGTGTGACTTTGCAATATCAGGCTGAAGTGGTGGACGAGAAAGACAGACAGAACAAGACGAATGGAGATGAGCCTCTAAGGCACAGTGCTGGAGAAAAACTTAGGAAGTGAGAGACATTCCGCTTCAGTGGAATCCAGTCAGTGTTATAGATGAAGTGTCAATCACAGTGAGATCTGCAAGATGTCAAGGTAAGATCAGGACCCAAGGCTAAAGAAGAACCAAGTGGTTCTCGAACCTGGGAAAGAAGGCATGTAAGCTAGCACAATCTGTTTCCTGGGGGAAGAGAAAGCTTGGGTGCGGGGAAAACATGAAAGTCTGTGGGATAAAGCTGGACAGATGGGCGGGAACAATGAAGAACTTGAACACCAAGCTGATGATACAAAGTCATTTGCATCTTAAAGATAATTTTTTTTAAAAACATGAGTTATTTTTAAAATACTTTTTATTTATTCTTTGAAAATTTGATACACACATACAATATATATTTTGGCCATATCCACCTTCTTCCTCCCTCCAGTTCTCCACAGCCCCCACGGCATGTCTCCCTGTGAACTTCCTACCCTCCCCACCTTTTAAAATACCCCCCTGAGTCCAGTTAGTGTTGCCTATCTGCGCATGATTACGGGGCCCACAACTGGGGAACAGACAACCTACCAGTGGCCACACTTTCGAAGAAAAGCGACTCTCCCCTTCAGTAGCTGGAACAGTACCTTGGGTGGGGGTGGGGCACCTCAGCCAGGGGTGGGGGGGGACACATGAGCCCCTCCCATCCATGCTGACTTAGGCTAGCTTGGTCTTGGACAAGCCCCCCCCCCCCATAGGGTTTCTCTGTGTAGCCCTGGCTATCCTGGAACTCACTCTGTAGACCAGGCTGGCCTTGAACTCAGAGATCTGTCAGCCTCTGCCTCCTGAGTGCAGGGGTCAAAGATGTGTGTCATCACCACCCAGCTAATCTTGTACAAGTTTTATGCATGGAAACCCAGCTGCTGGGAATGCATGTGTGTGACAGCCCTGTCACGCCCAGAAGACAGCGTTTTATAGCAGTGCTCCCATGTCTGGCTCCCACATTCCTTCGGCCTCTCTGTTCTGTGATGTTTCCTTAGACCTGGACACAATCCAGTGGTTTTTAAATACACTGATATCATTGGGAAGCCACTACCATCGCCATCCCACTCCAGAACTTTCACTTAGAAACTCTAGGCCTATTAAACATGAGCTCTCCATTTTCTCAGTTTCCAGACTCTAATAGCATGTATTTTTCTGTCTGCATGGGGATCTTATTTAAATGAATTATACTATTTATCATTTTGTGTGAAGCTTATTTCACTTAGAGCTTAGATTTCTTCCATGCTACAGCAGATGTCAGAATTTCCTTTTAAAGGCGAAACAATACTCCATTGTATATACATATTACTTGGTCTATTCATTCATATATTGATAGACATTTTGTTTCTTAATATATTTCAATAAGGCACTATTATGAGGAGACATGCATTTAGAATAGAGAGAGGCACCGTGAGCTTTTCTTTGTGGCTAGATGAGGATTCTGGAATCTGGATAGCCAGGGCAGATAAGAAGGCTTAACACAACCACCATTGACAGTGAGTCCATGCATGGCTGCTGCATTGAAGAGCAGGGGTGGTGGTGGGGGGTCGTGGGTGGGAGAAGAGCTCTATGATTGATTAGCTTTGTCTCCTGTGCTCATGGGGTGCTGTCTGGAACTGGGAGAGTGTCACAGCCTGATGAACAGGGAGCGGGTATCCTGGGCAGGGTCTGAAGGGTCATTTCCAGCTTCAAATGCTGCCTCTGGTTTAAGAGGTTTGTGTTGCTGAGCCTCCACCAAGGCAGTGTCTTGAACAGAAAGATCAATAGTGTTCGACTTGGTTTTCTCTGCTCTCTGCTGAATCAACAATGGTGAGGACAGGCTAGCTCTGGAATTCCCAATACAGGAGTCCACCTGAGTGCTTATTCCAGAAAAGATGCACCTGTTTGTTAACTGAAAGCTTGTATCCAAGAGATTCTTTGGGAACTGAATGCTTTTGGAAGCTGGAATCTGATGTTGGTGCCTCCGATGCTGGACATGACCCCTGTGTTCATTCAGTCTGTGTGATGAGATTCCCTTGGTTTGCCTGACTTTTTCTTTTCCTCTTCCTCTAGCAACTGCCCTTCTTTCTCCGAGGGAACGCACACCTCTCCTGTTCTCCATGACCTTGGTGGGGAGGAATTTGGCTGACTTCACCTTCCAGTGGAGGGGTGTCCACAGGATGAAGATGGGCTTATTAGTGTTTCCTAAGCTCTAAGGAATGGTTTAGGAAGAGCCATGTTCCTGACCCTGAGACTTTAATCCCCTGTTTTATCTTCTTTTCTATTGTTGTGAAGAGATACCATGGTCAAGGCAACTTGTAGAAGGCATTTAATTGGAAGCTTTCTTACAGTTTCAGAGGGTGAATCCATGGCCATCATGGTGGGGAGCCTGGCAGCAGACAGGCAGGTGTGGTGCTGGAGCAGTAGTTGAGAACTTACATCTGTTCTACAAACAGGAGTCAGAGAGCTGGCTGGGAATGGAGTGGGCTTTTGAAACCTCAGAGTCTGCCCCCAGTGACACACTTCCTCCAATAAGGCCACACCTCCTAATCCTTCCCAGAACAGTTCCACCAACTAGGGACCTTGAATTCAAATATATGAGCCTCTGTGGGGACCATTCTCATTCAAACCACTACTCTGACATGACAAACGCAGGGCTCTGTTGTAGATAAGGGTCAGAAAGCATGGTTTGTGATGGGTCCAATAATGACTGTCATGGTGCTTTCTTTTTTCTTTATTTTTTGTCTATGTCTATTGAAGCTTCTGAACTCTGTCCTTGCTTTGCAAAAGTTGCTGTCAACTACACATCAATGAGTAGATGTGGCAGTGCTCCAGTAAAACCTTATTTACAGAAGAGCCAGTGGGCTAGATTCAGCTTATGTTGAGTTGAAACCACTGGAGTATAGGACTGTAGGACTCAGCTTGGGAAGACAGCCATCTTGAGATGAATTGAGGAAGGAGATGATAGTCATGGAAGAAGCTGTGATAATGGGCTCAGGACCTTGGATGCAGTCACTGCAGGTGTAGACATGCTAGCTGTATCGTTCAATGTTCGGTGTTTAAGGTAACTTAAGATGGGGTTTTGCTGTCAAAGAGTTTTAACTTCTATGGACTCCCTGCAGTGCCCTGCTCTTAGAGTCCTAACATTGTGAAATGCATGGGCTGGAAAGGCCCTTTGACACTTAGGAAGCAGAGAGAAAGAAGGAATATTTCAAAGTCATAGCTGGGAATAATCTATGGAGTCTGACCTTAGGCCAGAAGTAGGGAGGCAGTTCATCCATAGCTCATTCCTATGCTCTTTTCCCAATTACTAAGCACGAAATACTTGCCAGACTCCAACCTTTGAGTTGGAATGAAGAGCAAAACAGACACTGTCTTGGGCAGGACATGTCTCCTGGATGTATTAGACTCACCTTATGGAACATTCCATATCATCCTTACAACAGCTTGCAAGATGAGGCTGGCGTTCCTATCTTCCATGGAAGAAACCAGAACTGGGGCTCACAGGGGTTTAGCCACTGGTCCAAAGTCATCCAGAGAGCAAATGGAGAGCCTGGTGTGACCCCAGCCTGGGAAGGTTCCAGAATGGAGTCTCTCCTCTTGCTTCTGCTGACAATACCCTGAGGCCTTCCCTGAAATGAAGCCATGGGTGGGATGTTCTTCAAAGAGCCAGCAGCTCTATAGGCCTGTGTGCTGCATCTCTGAGGAAGCGATGAGGAAAAGCCAGGGTACCTGTCACCCGGTACACTGGGAGTGTTACAAGCCGACCTGGGCCTGCTGGCTGTAAACAGACTCCAGCAAGTCTTTCAAGTAAATTGGTTGGTGCTGTAGCTGAAGACTTCTTTCTGCAAAATGCTAACAATGCAGTGGTGGTTAAATTTTATATGTGTAGGATTATGACTTGGAACATAAAATGAGAAGAAAAAAAACTTGCAGCTGCCAAGAGCTGGGCACATAATTATTTCTTTCTTCCCGTTCCCCCTCCAAGCCCGCTTCTCAGTCCTGGAACGACAGAGTTTCCTTATGGAGAACGTTAACAGTAAAAATGCTGACAGGGAATGGGGGCACAGCACTCTTACGGGGACACCCAGCAGTTCTTTCTCCTCTTTTTCTGGAGAAAAAGCAGACTGTCCCCTGGAGAACTGCAGCCTGTTTAAAAGCCTTGGCTGCTCCTACCCAGTGACTTGCACTTTGGACATGCAAGGGGAGGCTGTGCTCCCCTTCTGTACTGGTTGATTGGGACACTGAAGTTCTTGTAGGGGTGTGGGCAGAGCCTGGCATATGAGCTCAGAGCCAAGACTGAGGGGGGTGGGGGTGGGGAGGGGAGGGGAGGCAGAGTGGAGCTCATCCCCTTCCTCTGCCTCTGTCTTTCCTCCTCTCCTTCCCTCTCTCTCTGTCACACTGCAGAGAGACGAGAGGAGCATCAAAGAGGAATACAGGATGGAGTGACGCACAGGAGGAAAGTGAAGGGGGGAGACACCAAAGGGAAAATAAGATCCAAAGTCAGAGCTTTGAGGACAGTGAAGACGCAGAGAGAGGGCAAAAAAGAAAAGCAGACGCCAGTGCACAGAAACCAACCACACACATGCATGTGCACACACAGCACATACAATGCACACAACACATATGCACAAACACACACAGGCACGTACCACACACATACACACCCATGAACAATGCAGATATACAGTGCATACACAAACGACTTACACACAACACACACACATGGTCATACACACAAACACGTACATACATAAACACACACATATAAACACACACACACACACACACACACACACAAACTCTCTCTCTCTCACACACATAAGCCCAAAACACACAGAAAAGGAAATAATGTGTTGTATATGCAAACACTGGAAGAGTGAGACAGGAGACGGAGACACAGGGAGGCAGATCTAGAGACAGATGGATAGGGACAGAGGGACAGGGACAGGAGACCGGTAGAGACACAGAGGTAGAGAGAGAAAGAAAGGCAGAGGCGAATAAAGAAATAGGGAGAGACAGGCCCAGGTGGAAGGACAGAGCCAGGGGCAGACAGGAGACACAGAGACAGAGGGGAGAGAGAGGGAGACACAGAAGGAAGAGGGAGCAGGGGGGAGATGAATGCAGGAGAGGCAGAGAGAGGCAAGGCATGGAAAAAACCAGAAGGGGCCTTCCCCAGGGACGTCACTGACGTTCAACCAGTTACAGAAGGAAGCCAGCTTCTGCAGTTTGGAGCTTTAAAACTCACATGTCCAGAAGGTAGGCTGCATCAGAGGACCCTTGAACACCCAGACCCCAAGAACTACCTCTTCCTAGATGTCAGGACGTCTGCACTAGTGTCTCAGCTTTGCCCAAGGATCTCAATCCATGTCCTGGCTGGCTGTCCATCTAGCCATAGCCCGAGAGTCCAGAATCCCACCAAGGACAGACACCCCGAGGGCCTAAAATGATTCTGCTAATCTGCCTGTGGCACTACTGCACAGCCCTGCTGTTGAAGGCATGCCACACTGCATAGCCACACCCAACATGCTGGCCCTGATGTGACAGCAAAGCCTTCTTTGAACCAACATCCGGTGGTCTAGGACCTGTGTCAACACCATGACCATGCAGTAGCACAGGAGGACATTCTGGGTGTGAGTAAGCATGTGCCATTCCTTAGAAGGGACTGTGGTGGTTGTGTGTGTGTGTGTGTGTGTGTGTGTGTGTGTGTGTGTGTGCAAGAAGGTCTCATTGTCTGCTTCCGAGGGAGGGGCTACCTTTGAGAATCCCCAGTATTCTTTCTGAATATCATCCTGTACACCTCTAATCTCATCCCAGGAGACTGAGGCAGGAGGATTGAGAACTTGAGGCCAACCCAGGCTCAAACACACATGAGTGTCAGCACCATTCTTGCTCACACACGATTATTCTCCGTGGCTCTGCAGTACCACTGGGGCTTCAGCAGATGTCCACACGAACAGCGTTTTCTTTGGGGAGTGAGAGGCAAGCTTCTGAGTCACTTGGTCAAGTTTTCTTACTGACCTTGGCAAAAGGAGGTCAAGGGCACCCAGTGTACAATTGAGGATTTCATGAGCTGGGTTTGGAGGTATATGCCTTTAATCCTCTTAGAGGATGAGGCAGGAGGGTGACAAGTTGGAAGCTAGTCTGGGATACCTATTGAGATGCTATCTCAAATCAACAGTAACAATAAACAAACACACAGAATGAGGATTTTGCCAAAGTCTCTATAAAAGGCAGTATAATTATGATCCCAATGGACACCCAAGTCCCGATCCAAGGGACATGTGACTATGTTAGGTTATCTCACAGAGGGGAATAAAGGCCATGGGCAGAATCAGGATTACCAATGACCGACACTGCAGAGGGGAGATCATCCTGGAAGGCTGAGGTAAGTGTGTTGTAATCACTGGGTTTCTTCAGAGTAGAGAAGGGAGATAGAAGAGAGAACAGGACTGACAAGAGGAGGGTAACTTGGCTTGAAGGAAGGGACTATGAGCCAGAGACTGTTGGCGACCACTGGAAGCTGAGGAGAACAGCGAAACGAATTCTTCCCTTGAGCCTTCAGCTAAGACCACAATCCTGTCTCAATTTTGGCCCAGTGAGGCCAATTCTAGACTCCAGGGCTGTAAATTAATAAGCACATGTGGGTTTAAGCTTCTGGGTTTACAGTAATTTGTTGTATACATGATAGGAAACAAATATACCCCCTATCTAATAGTCCCCCCTCTTCAGCCTCTAGCAGAGAGAAATCTGTTTCAGATGATGGTTTTATGGTAGCCAGAGGGTGGGAGACTGGTGGAGGACCAGCCCTTCTGTATGGCTACCAGGGGTTGCTCATATTTGCTGCAAAAGACACTCACACTTGAACCCTACACTCAGGTCATGCAAGCATCCCACGCTAACTGTTACTAAAGCCACCTCTTCTCTGCCCAAAGGGATGCTACTCAAAAATAGGCCAAAATAGGCAGCTTGTTTGCATAGCTCAGTCACGAGACAAGGCTTTCATGGGGACACGGGGACTCTTCTCAGTCACACCCACTGCAGGGCCTGGAACAGGAAGAGTTCTGGGTTGCTTTGTGAGTCCTTGCATCCAAGGTCACCCTGGCCAAATCCCCATTTTCAGGAGCAATCTCAAATGCCTTGTCTTATCAGAAGCCCAGCAGGGGAATGAGCAATGATGATATTGGTTTTGCTCTTGACTGCTGCTTCACAAAACCCCTGCCTTACCTCACCTTGCCCTTCTCTCTCCTTGTCTTTTCGCCTTCCCCTCATTTCTGCACATCTAGACTCTCTTGCTCTTGAAATTAAAAGGGACTAGCAAATGCCCAGGCAGCCTTGACACGCTCTCTCGGCATCAAACGCTCTGGCCTGTCTGGGGCTGCTTCTGCCAGGGGCAATCAGCCCTGGAAGTTTGGAACAGTTGTATAACAGGAAGTTTCAGCCCTTGGCATCTGTGGGCTGGAGCACTACCGGTGAGAATAACATCAGGCAGCGTGGATCATCTTCAGATACAGCAGAAAAAGAAAACACAATAAAGATATTTCCATTTGTAGAAATAAAAAGGGATCAGCTCAGGGCTTGTGCGACAGTGGCTGAGAAAACCCAATGGGCAGATTTTGTCTGGAAGTAAGGGAGGGAAGGATGAAGAAGGTGGCCTGGAAGCTGGGTCCCTGTCTCTTAAACTCTGGATTGTCCCCAATCTGTGAAGTGGGATAACAGTGCCTCCACCATTCTTTTCAAGGAAGCATAGACGTTCATAAAAGACAACCGTTTTTATTCTACAGTTCTAAGGTGTATGACCTTGGAGAAATCAGTTTAATATCTCTTTGCCTCAGTTTCCTTAAATATGAAATGGGCGTGTCCTTGGTACCACCTTCACAGTTCTGCGGATTTAGGAACTCAGTGCAATAAAATACGTAGTAGGTGACTACAGCACTTCCTCAGTACATGTTAGCTACAGAGATGGGGCTGTCACTGAGCCCCTACTGGCTTGTGACAGGAATCCATCTGGACTATGCTCATGGGAGGTGAAAGCTGCCCTGGGTTATGGGCTTGGGCAAGGCAACCAACAGACAGGCTAAGAGTCTTGCCAGAGATGGCGTTCTTCGTCTCCTTCCGTCCCTCAACTTCCTCCTCCAGGACTGCCACCCCCACCCACCACTTTCCTGTCTTTCTGGGGATGACTTTCACATCCATGGCCATCAAAAGTTGTATTTTTCTAGATCTGGAAAATAAGGACAGAACCTTATTCCCTGCTCTAGGCAGAAAAATCCCAGAGAAAAATTGTGATTGGCTGAGCTTCCATCGACTGCTGCCCTTGAACCAATCACATTCCAGAGTGATGAGGTCTCACAAGCAGCTTAGCTTCAGGAACCTGACTGATGTCCTATGCTGGGCTCAGCTTTATTTTTGGGCTATTTGAGGTCCTATGGTTGGTGTAGCTCTAATCACATGACCAATGCCCTACAATAATTGAGGACCTGTGATTGGTTTAGCCTTAATCACTCCACTGTTTGAGGATCTATGAGAGGCTCATCATTGATCACAAGGCAAAAAGAATTTGACATATGCTTGACATAAAAGGAATATTTCTTCAAAGCAGGTGGACAAATAGAAAGAATAGATGTCTGATAACCATTAAAAATGAGCAGTACTGTGTATTTCCTGACAACACAACAGATCCTCAGCAAATAGCTCTTAACCCATTAGTCTTTGCTTCTGTGAATGGCTCAGTTGTAGCAACTGGCTCAGATTCTGTCCCTAGGATTACCCCAATAGGGGTCTCAATGGGGGTGGAGTGGGGGGTGGTGGTGGGATGGTGGTGGTGGGAAGAGCACAGGATAGCATAGGTTAGCACTCAGGGGACAGGGACTTGGTGTGCCTCAGACATTTCTTTGTCTTTGGCCTTCAAGACCTGAGGAGCAGAAGATTACCATGTCAGTACCCCAGGCTTCCAGAGGAGGTCCACTTGAGCCCTGCCTCCCTCCAGGACCGTGCCACTGACAGCGCTGCTCCTACTAGTTAGTAATTAGGCCGTGATTGTTGTTTATTTGTGCGCTGTACTGTAACTCCCTCTGCCTGAGGCTGGAACTGGAGCTCAGAAAACACAATTTCCTCCGAACTAATTTCGTTTTAAGAGGAAAATGAAAGTTTAAAGTAGTTTAATGTTTTGGTGAAGCCATAATGGCTGGGGAAGATTGGGTGATGTGAACCAATAAAGCACTCTAATTCTGATAATAATTCAAACGTTAACTCTTCCCTTGCATCAGACCCATGCCAGCGCTGACACATGGCCCAGGACAGCATGAGCCAGTCCACAATTGGGCAATCATTCTTCTTCTTCATTTATTTTAATTCATTATGGAGAAAAAAGTAAACAGTGCCACCTTTGACTTGAGCAGAGCAGTCAGGATGAGGTTGTTACTATCATTGATTCCACCCTCTGATTCGTGTTTCCATTCCCAGGGGTCCCTCAGACCTCAGAATGAGAGCGGCACCTTTGGGAGGCCCTAGTTAAAACCTTAGCTCAACTGCAGCTTCTCACCTACAAAATGGAGGAAATGGGAAGAAGGCCATAGACTCACTGGGAAAGTTCGGCATCGTATCCACGTGGGGTACCCAGTGGCATAATGATGTGGAGTACCAGAAGATGAAAACAGAGGGGAAAGAGTATGGAGTGAGTGATTTCGGAGAACATAGCATCCTTGGCCACGCTTGAGTACCTACTGTGCTGCGTGTTACAGTAGGGTCTAATGAGTCATGAACCGTGGAAGAGGCTCCAGGTATTCCGAGTCTTGCTAGTTGGCAAGCAAGCAGAGACCTCCATCTTCTTTACCCTCTACTGTGGGAATGCCCCTCATAATGCGGTTGGTAAAGAATCCAACATGGAAAGTCCTTGGAAGACTCTGACACAGAGTAAACATTCAGTGCAATGTTTTTTGGCTTTTCAGACAGCTCTAATGTGAACACCCCACTTTACAAGGCTAATCTCCTGATAGCCTCTGCTCTGTGGGCTGGTAGGATTCAGTCTTCACCCATGCTTGATGCTCAGCCTTTTTTTTTTTTTTCCATCCATGCAGTGGGCATTCTGGAACTACATAG
>CABHPH010142610.1:0-37568 GCA_902168325.1 Peromyscus nudipes
TATATATGACTGATTATCAAATATGTGAAGGTACCACAGAAGCCACACACACGAAGGAAAAAAAGAAGGGGAAATGAGATAGATGGTATCAGAGGAACCACAGCCAGGTTCTCCCAAAGGCCTCAGCTAATAATACAAAAGTAAATAGCCTGAGTTGATATTGGACAAGCCAGGCATATTGAGATGTATTAGTTCCTTTTTCATGACTGTGACCAAATAACTGACAAGCAGCAGCTTCATGAAGGGAGGGTTTATTCTGACTCCCAGTTCAGGGGCTCAGACCATCATGGTAGGAAGGCATGGTGTCAGGTGCCCGAGGCAACTGGTCATGTTGCTTCCTCAGTAAGGAAGTAGAGGTGAATGCTGGTGCTTGGCCACTCCCTCCTTTTTATTCAGCCCGGGGCCACCCAAATCCAAGGTACCTCTTCCTTCCTCAGTTAACCCAGTCTAGAAACTCCCTTATAGACGTGCCCACAGGTTTGTCTTCTAGGTGATTCCATTCAAGCTGACAGTCATATTAAATGTCATCGTTAGCTTTGACTGTCAAGTCAATACAACTTAGTCATGTGAGAGTAGAAGCTTCAGCTGAGTAATTGCCTGGATGAGACTGGTCTATGGGTATGCCTGGGGGAATTGTCTTGATGGTTCGTTAATGTAGGAGGGTCCAACCCACTGTGGGTGGCGCCATTCCCTAGGCAGGTGGTCTTGGGTTGTACAAGTAAGCTATCTAAGCTTGACTCTATGAGTTTACCAGTAAAGCAGAATTCTTCCATGTTTCCTGCTTTCAAGTTTTTGCTAGAGTTCCTGTTCTGACTTCTCTCAGTGATGGGCAATGATCTGGAAGTGTAAGCCAGATGGACCTTTTACTCCCTTAGATGCTTTTGGTCAGAGTGTTTTATCTCAGCAACAGAAAGGAAATTAGGACCTATGCTAAATAGGTTTAACCATTGCTTTGGGGCTTGTGGGGAGAGCAGTGGCCTCTGGGATATCCTCTGCCATACTGATCAAGTCTCTGTGCCTCCAGGTGTGGCTCTGTGGTGGCAGCATGGAGGTCCTTCCATGCTCAAGGGTGGCCCACATCGAGCGGAAGAAGAAACCCTATAACAGTAACATCGGCTTCTACACCAAGAGGAACGCACTCCGGGTAGCCGAGGTCTGGATGGACGACTACAAGTCTCACGTGTACATAGCGTGGAATCTGCCTCTGGAGGTAGGAACAGGCGACTTTCCCTATCAGCCTAGAACAATAAGCTTGGCTCTCTGGCAGGCCTCAGACCCCCTTAAAAAGCCAGTGGTTCTTCCATTGCCAAGGTGCACAGACGCCCGAGTGTTAGATCCTCTTAGCACCAAAGCAAACACAATAGTAAGGCATCAATCCACTTACAGAGACCCGCAGGTCTTGGTGCTGTGTTAATCCAAATCTTCTTATACCAGCGTTGCCTCTCCGTTCTCAGCATACGCTGTGTCCAGAAGGTCTCTGCCCAGGTTTAGGCAACACAGCCATCTTCTGCTCTTACTGTGTGCCCTCCCGTGGAGCCCCAGCTGCTGGTGACAAGCCCTTACTGATGGCTGGAACTCTTGTTTCCAACCTTATCTCCCTCATACATTCTGCTTGGGGTTCCAGGAAACTCTCTGGTTACTGCAGGCTCTCAGCAGGAACCCCATAGCTGTGCCCAACTTGGCGTGAATCCCACCTCTGTCTCTTTATTGATGAAATCTTCACTGAACACTTCTCTGTACTTAGAGATATTGAACAGTAAAGTGGGGGTGATGGCAGGTCTTCCTTCCTCTGCTTCAGCATCAGGCTGCAACAGAACAACAGAAATACAGTTGAATGTGTATCCTCACTTGGGGACTAGGCAGGGACTCTACCACTGAGCCACACCCCACCCCCTCACTGGGGGATTCTAGGCAGGGGCTCTACCACTGAGCCACACCCCAGCCCCTCACTGGGAGATTCTAGGCAGGTGCTCTACTACTGAACTACTGAGCCATGACCTCAGCCCCTGGTACTCAAATCAAGATCCTCTTCCCTCAGCTTTCCACAGGCTGGGATGATAGGCCTGTGCCACACACCCAGCCCAAGCACTATACAAAGCACACCCACCCTGTAGATGCTGTTTCCCCTACATACAGACTGTGACCGAGTTCTGTTTATAAAGGTGCACAGTAAGAGACCAACAGCAATGTCTAATAGTAAAATAGAGTAATCAGAACAAAATACTGCAATGAAATTTACTTCAAATTTATGAATTGTTTGCTTCTGGAATTTTCCATTTAGAGTTTTTGGACCGTGATTGATCATAGGAAAGTGAAATCAAACAGCACTGAAGCACAGGTGGTTAGTTGGCTGGTTCCAGATCACTAGTCCATAATTGTGAGTGCTGTCCTGCCGTGCTTTTAACAGATGACCATTTTCAGCCAAGTGTGTAATCCCTACATTGGAGAGGTGCAGGCACCAGGATCAGGAGTTCAGAGTCATTCATTGACCTTGACACGCAGCCAGTTTGAGACCAGCCTAGACGACTCGAGAACCTGTCTTTAAAAAATGGAGGAGGAGGAGAAGAAAGAAGAAAAGGGCCATTTTTAGCCAAGTATATTGGCACAAACCTATATGCCCAACACTAGAGGAGCTGAGTCAGGGAGGGTTGTGAGATCAGGGCCAGCCTGGGCTGTAGTATGAGGTTGTGACTCAAACAAACCGTCAGACTAACAAACACTGACCACCTCAGTTAATCACAGCAAGTATATTCAGATTCAAGCAAAGTAAAGTATTGATCTCAGGCTTGTCTTGAGGGATTAATAAGTATGACATTTAAAGATTTTTTCTTTAAAATCTTTGTATATTGGAGAGATTGCTCCATGGGTAGGAAGCACTTACTGTGACAGAATGAGGACCTGAGTTCAAATCCCCAGCGTCTATGTAAAGCCGCCATAGCCACTCATGCCCTGTAACCCGAGCATTGGGGGGAGGAGACAGGGAGATCCTAGAGCATTCTGGCCAGGGGCTTCAGCTTCAGAAAGAGCACGTCTCCAAACAAGAATAAAAACGTAAGGTTGAGAACGTAGGGGAAGACAACCAGTGTTCTCCTCTTGACCCTGCACATGCATGTATAAGCACACACACCACACACACACAAACATATAAACATACCCCAACATACATATACACACATCCATGCAAACACAAACATACCCCTACACACATACTTACACATACTTAAAATCCTTATCTGGCTGCTGAAGAAGTCTCGACAGAGTAGCTTTAGCCACCAAATCCCACCCGACTTCCCTTCTCAGCCTGGCCTGCGTCCTTTGACTCCCAGGCGTCTTGGGGCTGGGACTGAGGCTCATATTTCAGATACTTTATTTCCCCCTGTCATCATCCAGCAACCCATTACAGGTTCATTTCAATAAAAGCAGAGTGAATTATTCATCAGAACATCATCACACGGAAAATTATTTTCTCCCCTGCATATAATGAGCCTCACAGAGTGCCCACAAAGAGGGACGTCACGCCTAAGTGAAAGACGAAGGAGGCCAGAAACATTTATCTTCCTGCCATCATCAAATAATTCCTGCGATAATTGTCTTGGATCATGACTGAGGGACAGTGAAAGAGAAGAGACTCCCAGAGAGTAGGTTATTGACATTCTTTGTGTCCTAGGGTCCTTAACCCCAGGGGTGATAAAGATGGAGACCTGTCTAGAGACATCGAATCTGCTGAAGCCAACCTTATGAGCACTGTGAGGCTCTGGGCTGGGGATGTAGCTCAGTTGGTAGGGTGTGTGCCTAGAACACACAAAGCCCTGGGTTCTTTGCTCCGTACCACATAAACCAGGTGTGGTGGTGCCTGCTTGTCATCTCAGCACTTAAGAGGTGGAGGCAGGTGGATCGGGAGTCCAAGGTCATCCTCAGTATATAGCAGGCGCCAGGCTAGCCTGAGCTACACATGACCCTGATACCGTCTGGGAAGAGAGTCTTAATGAGGGATTGTCTACATCAGGTTTGCCTGCAGGTATGTCCATGGGGGGGTTGTCTTGATTGCTAATGGAGGTAGAAAGACCCACCCTGGGTGGGTAGCACCATTTCCAGGGCTGGACCCTAAGCTGTGTAAGAGTGAAGAAAGCTAGCAGAGTATAAGCAACATGGCAGAGTATAAGCAACATGGGCACATTCATTTTCTTTGCTCTGTGGATGTGACGTGACTGGCTGCTTAAGTCCCTGCCCTGACTTTCCCACAATAATGGATGGTAGCCTGGAACTGTAAGCCAGATGAGCTCTTTCCTTCTCCAAGTTGGCTTTTGGTCAAGGTCTTTTGTTACAGCATCAGAAACGAAGCTAGAACTTCTCAAGAAAGAAAAAAACAAGCAAAACTAGTACAGGCTCCAACTCTCCTAGATGCCCTCTCTAATAGTAACTCCATCTGCACAAGCCTCTGGCCAGAGTCCCATGCCGCCATTAATGCCCTTTGTCTCTCTGTTTACAGAATCCAGGGATCGATATAGGTGATGTCTCAGAAAGAAAAGCATTAAGGAAGAGTTTGAAGTGTAAGAATTTCCAGTGGTACTTGGACCACGTCTACCCGGAAATGAGAAGATACAATAATACCATTGCATACGGGGAGGTAAGGTGGACCACGCTCGAGGGACAGCAGAGCCTTCCTCCCCTCGGTGATTTGGGAGGCTCTCCACCTAGCAAGGGGATGGAGGCAGGAATGGGGCTGGGACTGTCTTCTCTGCCCAAGGGATGATGCTTTTGAAATTGAGGGCCTCTGGGCCATGTAAGTAGAGACACTGAGCAGGAAGCTGGCCATAACAACAGACAGGGAGCAGAGGATATGGCTCAGTGGTAGAGCCCTTGCTTAGCATGCTCTGCCTGAGTCCCTGGGTTAAATCCCAGCAATAGACCGACAGGCGCTCTCTCACACACACACACACACACACAGAGCTAGGAGTGATATGCCTACCTGTAATCCCAGCAATTAGGGATGCTGAGGCAGGATGGCCATGAACATGGGCTACATACTGAGTTCCAGGCCAGTTTAGATTATATAACATGACCCTATCTCAAAAGAGAGGGAGGAGACTAGAGCCTCTGTTGGTCATTGTTGTGGGCAATTGTTGTGATTAAAAAAAGAAAAGAAAAAAAGGAGGGGTGGCGTTCTCAGCTTTTCTGTATTGAGGTAATTAACATTCTAAAACAGTTGGGCATATGAGCGCATGCCTTTGATCCCAGCATTTAGGAGGCAGAGACAGGAGAATCAGGAGTTCAAGGCAGGGCTCTGCTACATGGTGAGTTTGAGGCTAGCATGAGCCACACAAGACTGTACCATAATAAACAAAACAAAGACAACAATAATGTCTTCTGCGCTAATCTGGTAGACTCTGATTCTAGTAAGTTGTTGCCAGCCATGTGGCCCCTCCTAGGTTCCATTTTTTTTTTTTAGTGTATAAAAATGAGAGAAATCCAAGTGCCTGCTCTGGGGAGGTGCTGGGCAGAACAGTGAGCCCTGGTGGGCAGGGTCGGTAGATCAGTAGGCAACATGTGGCAGCCATTGTTAATACATACCAACTGCCTTTTCCGCTCTTCTTCAGAATAGAAGGATGTGAAGGAAGAGCAGGTGTGAAGGAGATAACAGAAAATGGGCAGGGACATGTCTTCATTGTGTCAACTGCTCAGCTCTGTGTAAAAGAAACCACAGCTGGGGAGGTGGTTCAGGCAGTACAGAGTTTGCCTAGCCTGTGTGGAGCCCCGGGTTCCATTCCCCGCACTCCATAAAGCATGTCTGTAATCACTTTGAGGTTTTCCTCAGCTGCATAGTGAGATCAAGGCTAGCCTGGGCTACAGGAGAGCCTGTCTCAAAACCTCCCAAAAGAAAGAAATGTAACCCTTCATATAACCGTGGCGATAACTCTAGGAGGAACAGCAGAGAAAACAGATAATTGATCTGAGCTCATAAAGAAATAGAACCCACACTCCAAATCTCGAAATGTTCTGTCAAACTGGAAATTTATACATCACAAATCTTACAAATGAACAGTAATTTATGTAGTGTGTAGTGAGCCCTACAATTCAATTTAAATAAAATAATTGATTTAAATAACAAAAATAATCCCCCAAAGAAAAATTGACCAGATGTCTTATTTTTTCCTATTGCTGTGAAGAAACACTATGAACAAGGCAACTTATAAAAGAAAGCATTTGCCAGGCAGCGGTGGTGCACGCCTTTAATCCCAGCACTCGAGAGGCAGAGGCAAGCGGACTTCTGAGTGTGAGGCCAGCCTGGTCTACAGATCAAGTTCCAGGACAGCCAGGGATACACAGGAAACCCTGTCTTGAAAAACAAAAAATGAAAGGAGAGAGAGAGAGAGAGAGAGAAGAAGAAGAGGAGGAAGAGGAGGAGGAGGAATCATTTCATTGGGGGCTTGCTGATAGTTTCAGAGGGCAGGTCCACGGCATTGAAGAGGATGAAGTCAGGATGTTCAAACTCTCCTGTCACACTGTGACACTGGGCTACTGGCCTGGGACAAACAGCAGAGACACGGCTGCAGCTGTCACCCGTGGGAGACCTATATAACCAGTTTAGGGGGGGCACTTTAAATTTTTGTTTTTAAAGATTTATTTGCATGCACACAAATTTGTGCAGGTGCCCTCAGAGGCCAGAGAGAATCGGATATGGCTACCCTGGAACTGTAGTTCCAAAAGGTGGTGAGCTACCTGCTGTGGGCGCTGGGAGTCAAACCTGGGTGCTTTGTAAGAGCAGCGTGTGCTCGTAAGTGCCAAGCCATCCCTCCAGGCCCTAGCTGTTTTTCCACAGACACCATTTTCACAATAGTCTTGTGATCATTTCATAATTAGAAGGAAAACAAATATGTTTTTAAAAATCAAGGATTAAAAATGAAGAGGTGGGGTTAGAGAGGTGACTCAGTGAGTAAAAGCACTTGTCACCAGGCCTGATGATCTTGAGTTCAGCCTCCAGGACTCAGGTGATGGATGGAGAGAACTGACTCTGGCAGGGTGTCCCGACCTTCACACACACCCTACACATACACACACAGAGTATGTTTCCATACACACACAGAGTATGTTTCTTGCTGGAAGTGGGCTAGTCTGGCTGGACAGTGAGCCCGGAGATCCACCTGTCTCTGCTTCTTCCATGCTGGGATTACAAGCATGAGCCATCATGTCTACCTTTTCCATGTATGTTCTGGGTCTCAAACTCAAGCCCTCAAGCGTACAAGGCAAGCACGTTGCCTGAGCCGTCACCCCAAACCCAGTGGTAGTGGTCATGTTTGCCTTTCTGGTTCCTATTTTTCATGTTCTCTGCCAGGAATGACCTAAGAAACTGATCTTAAATTCCTAGAGTTAATTAAAACCAGCACTGGTGTTGGGGCCCACTTATGATTGGCCCTGATCCCACCCTCTTCTGAAAGGACTTTAAACTTGACTTCCACATGACCCGTATTCCTGCATCTGAATGTTCCCTTAAGGCTGGGGGGATGGGTCAGTTGGTAACTTGAGTGTGATCCCCAGAACTCATGTAAACAAACAAGAACAAACCGAGGGCATGGTGGGGCATACTTGTAATCCTAGCAGCATGGGGGAAGCTGAAACAGAGAGATCCCTGAGGCTCAATGGTCTGGCTTACTTGATGAGCTCCAGGTTAGTTAGAAACCCTGTCTCAATAAACATCACCTGCTGTAGTCCTCTGGTGTCCACATACATGTGCACCTGGACATCCATGAACAGCACATGTACAAAGTTCCCTGACACCTCCTTCTTAAATATTTATTTGTATTTTACTTTATGCGTATGGGTGTTTCTCTTGCACGCACTATATGCATGCAGTGCCTGCAGAGGCCAGAAGAGGGCATTGCAGAGCCTCTAGAACTGGAGTTACAGATGGTTGTTATCTGCCCTGTGGGCACTGGGAACTAAACCTGAGTTCTCTCAAAGAGTTAAAAGTGCTCTTAACTGATGAGTCATCTCTCCATCCCCCATCTCCTTAAAAAAAATAGCTTATTATTTATTTATGTGTATCTGAGTACAGTGCCTGTGGAGACCAGCAGAGGCTATCAGAATCCCTGGGCTGGAGTCACAAGTGGTTGTGAGCCACCAGACTTGAGTGCTGGGAACTGAACTCAGGTCCTCAGTAAGAGCAGCTATGCTCTTAACCACTAAGCTATTGCTGCAGTCCCCTGACGGTGAGAGATGGAGGAGGGTGAGGGGTGGAGGTCAGGCTTTCCAGGACCCAGACACAGGGCTCCCACCCAAGATACCCACTGTATGGCTTTGTCCTTCATGCTCAAGTTATTGGCTCACAGGTTCAAGTGCTGATCCCTATTTGGAAAGGACTGTGTGTAGCTTCTCTACCATGAAGTCACAGTAAAGGACACTGTGGCAGTGGCTGGGAAGTTTCTGATGGGAACATTTCATCTCCTCCTGCAGCTTCGTAACAATAAGGCCAAGGATGTCTGCCTGGACCAGGGGCCACTGGAGAACCACACAGCAATACTGTACCCATGCCACGGCTGGGGACCACAGGTAGGACCCCACGTCTGACCAAGAAGGGAATAAAATCAACAGCCCACAGGGGCCCATGGGACTTCTGGAAACTTGTATTGCCTGTTGTTCCAAATCCTGATTTTTTTTTTTTTTTAAGAACTTGGATGTTTTTCTGGTTGTGTCATTAAAGAAGGTAGTTCACTGTGAGGGTTAATATTGATTGTCAATTTGATAGGATTTGTAATCACCAAAGAGAAAGCCCTCTAGGCATGTCTGTGAGGGAAGTTCTAGAATGGGTTAGTTGGGGTCCCAGAATGAATACAAAGGAGAAAGCGAGCTGAGCACCAGCATCCATCTCTCTCTCTACTTCCTGACTGTGGGTGTCACGTGACCAGCCACCTCATCCTCTTGCCGCCATGCCTTCCCTGCTGTGATAAACTGTGTGCCCTCAAACTGTGAGCCACAGTAAACCCTTCCATTCCTCCTTCCTTCCTTTAAACATTGCTTTTGTCAAGTGTTCTTTACTGGCAGTGGTAAAAGTAACTAATATATACAGTCACATCCATACAGATGTCAAGAGGGTCAATGTGTATGTTACATGTTGAAAAGAAAATTAGGATAAGCTTTAGAGTCATTTGCTAAGAGACAGATGTACCATATTGTGTCATTCAAACCAAAATTACTTACCTACCTACAACCATGAAGAAGCAACAAAGACCCCTTTTTAAAAACGTGTGTGTGTGTGTGTGTTTAGGTATGAGCACCAAGGTGTGCAATGCCCAGGGAGGCCAGAAGAGGGCATCAGATCCCTTGAACTTGGAGTTAAAGGCAGCTATGAGTTGCACAACATGGGTGCTTAGAATTGAACCTGGGCCCTCAACAAGAGTAGGAAGCTCTCTTGCCTACTAAGCCTTCTCTCCAACCCCACAGAGACCCTTCTGAGAAGCTAGTTGACATGCCCGCCCTGAAAGCCCGTCACTGCTTTGGTGGGTAAATACTAGTACAAGAACAGAGCCCTCACCAAGAAAGAATTAAATGTTTTCAGGCTGTCAGAGAACAGAGAAGGCAGCTTGAAAAAGAGCAAAGTGATAAGTGAAGCAGAGGCAAGAAATGAACCTCCCTTGATAACCTGGCATGAGTAAGCAGTGTGTGTGTGTACACATGTGTGAACCTGTGCATGTACATGCAATCTCTAAGGGCTGAGCAGAAATTCCCTAAGACAGGGAAGAAGTATATCCCAAACACCATTAGACTTGGATCCCAAACACCATTAGACTTGGCATTCACAGGCAGAGTAAATGTTCTGTCAGCCAGCAGTCACAAAGGCGACTTACAAACTGGGAAAGTATTTCTACTCCCTTCCTGAAGACCTGGAGAGTCAGTGCTAAGTTGATGTGTTAGTTACTTTTCTCACAGCCTTGACCAAAACCTGACAAGAAACAATGTAAGAGCCAGAGAGTTAGAC
The DNA here is from genome assembly GCA_902168325.1 of Peromyscus nudipes. Taxonomy (NCBI): domain Eukaryota; kingdom Metazoa; phylum Chordata; class Mammalia; order Rodentia; family Cricetidae; genus Peromyscus; species Peromyscus nudipes. The sequence goes on from CABHPH010142610.1 coordinate 9,974, forward strand.
TGGAGGGTCCCTGGGGCTTTCTGGCCAGCCAATCTAGCCAAATCATTGAGTTTCAGGTTTAAAGAAACCCTATCTCCAAAGACAAGGTAGAAAATAATAGAGGAAAAAGCCTGATGGTGACCTCTGGCCTCACACTTAACGTGCACACACTCACATGCACACACACCTGCACACCTAGAAAAGTGTGTTCAGTATTAGAACATTTATCTAGCATGTTCAAAGACCTTAGCCTGATAGACTGCACCAGAAAAATAAAATTTTCATTAAAAAGTATTTTAAAGAAGGCCTGAGTAGAGCCAGACCTGGTGGTGCATGCCTATGATACTAGCAATTGGGAAGATCTTATAAACAACAGTAACAAAAACCAAACAACAACCAGGCTCTGATGAGATGGCTGGTTAATACTAGGCTTGGGTTCCTAGCACCCATGTGTGCCAGCTCACAACTCTGGCTCCATGGAAGACTACATTCACATATGCACATACCCCCTCACCCCACAGACAAATAAATAAAATAAATATTTACAATAAAATGAAAGAATATATCTAGGTAGAAATGATCATGCATATATCTACTCCCTTCCTAAGAAGGAGCTAGCAGAGTCAGGTGCCACATTTCCTTTTCTGGTGGAAGCTGACTGGCACAGCACAGTACCAGGGCTTCTGGTGTGAAATAACTAGGCTTCATCTTTCATCCATCCCACCTGTGAGCATAATGTCCCTGCCATCTACTTGATTGCAGAATGGCACATAGACTGGGGCTTCTCATTGCCATCACTAACCCCACTTCGAGGGTGAACTCTCCTAACAGCATTGGCCGCTTTCTGTGAACTGATTTTGAAAGCAGGTCTAATGGTGTTTTCAATTCCTCCTGCAAGCTCTGAGTGTGTGTTTGGCACGGCTCTCCAGCTGCCAGCCAGGCTGAGCCCCTTCTCCCCTTCCTTCCCAAAGCTGTTCCTTCAGAATGAGGAGTCCCCTCTCCCCGCACCAGGCACATTGGCATCTTTTTAAACAACTCCGTAAATACCATGGGCAGAGGCTGAATCAGGCTTCCAGACCCAGGCGACTCCCAGAAGAAAAGCTGGGTGTTCCACGGTCATTGTTAGCTTAATTAATGGACTCTATGTTGTAATTTATTATCAGGCAGCAATTAAACAGAGATAAAATAGGCACCATGGAGGATAATTTCCTGTCTTGCAGCATGTGTTTATCAACAAGATGGAAGTAGTTCCTGGACACTCAGAGTGCCTGCTTGCTCTGAAGTATCTGCTGCAAGCTCATTTTCATCTGATTAATAATTTGAATTAGACAAAGACCTACTTTTTTCCTAGAGCCTAAATTTAAGGATTAAAAAAAAAAAAACGTGTATGTGTTTGTGCATGCAAGTGCTCTCAGAGGCCAGAAGACGTTGTCAGATTCCCCCTGGAGCTGGAGTTATAGGTGATTGTGAGCTGTCTGATGTGGGTGCTGGGGACCAAGTGTGTGGGAGACATTTTAGATCCAAGTCATAGCAGTAGCCCATAGATCCCACCCCTGTGCCAGGACTTGGCTCCTGTGCAGGGTGGTCATAGGAAAACTCAAGGGGAGGACTAATTGACCATGAGGTTGGCATTATTTGCACCCTTCTTGGTCTTGGAGAATGTGTGTATATGTGTGTGTGTGTGTGTACACGCACACATGAATGAGTGCCTGTAGAGGCCAGAGGTCAACTCTGAGTGTTATTCTTCAGGTGCTGTCCACCCTGCTTTTGAGACAGGGTCTCTTATTGGTCTGGAGCTCACCCAGTAGACAAGGCTGCATGGATATTGAGACCTGGGGACCCTTCTATCTCCATTTCCCCAACTCTGAGATTGCAAGTGTGCACCATCACACCTAGATTGATTTATTTGTGTGTATACATATGTATATATACGTGTGTGTGTGGTGGCTTGTCTATATATGCATCACATGTATCCAGTCAGACAGAGGCCAGAAGATGGCATTAGGTCCCCTGGAACTCAAGTAACAGGTAATTGTGAGCCACCTGGCATGACAGTAGTGGACTCTGGAACTTGAACTCAAGTCCCCATGCTTGTACAGAAGACTAACTGGACCATCTCCCTAGCCATGTCTGTCTCTTCCAGCCCAGCCAGTCTACTTTCCCCAACCAGAGTTTCTGATTACCCTGAGAGGTAGGTCACACTGCCCCTGCCCCTCGGACCCTCGGGACTTGGTAAAAACCTCTCCACAGATCTTCACTCTCCTATGGCATCCAGGATGCTCTCTCAAGTCTCTCCAGCTTGACCAGGATGATCATGGAATTCACCTGTGCATCAAATGTGTGGAAACTGAAAACATGACAGCAGGTTGTGAAGAAGCTCCATGGACAGGACATGTCCATCCACGGTGGAATTTTAAGCTGGCTTGGTCTTATGTAGGCAAGCGTAGCGACTGTGAGTACTTAAGAGCAACAGCTTTGTCATGTCTAGACAACAGCATTTCCCAGCTCTCCTCCCTATCCTCAGGCTCCCCCATTAATGGCTTAGTCTCATAGACACATATTCCCAGCATCTGTGACTCAGTTGTGAGTCCCTCCATTAACCACTGCCAACTGTCAAAAGAGGCTAGCATTCTGGAAGCAAGTTATGCATGAGAGAGAGAAAAGAATTGGTTCCCATTTGAGGGGTGTCCAGCTCTGTTCTGGTGGTGGTGGGGCTTTCTGGTCAGATGGTCTTTTCGTTATTTGTCTTGTTCTTTTTGTAAAATGCCTTTAAAATTTTAAGGGAACAAGGTTTACTTTGGCTCCAGTTGAAGGGTACCATCCATCATGAAGAGGAAGGCATGGTGGCCGAGGGGGCTGTAGGAGGGGGCAGTGGGGATGTAAGATTGTTTGTTCACATCTTGGTGGGTTTAGGGAAAAAAGAAGGAAATACCAGTGCTCCTCTCTCTCTCTTTCTCTTTCTAGATAGATAGATAGGAAGGAAGGAAGGAAGGAAGAAACGAACGAACAGAGGGCAGCCTTAGGCGCCATTCCTCAAGGACTTGCCACCATGTTTCTTGAGACAAGGTCTCTCACTGGCCTGGAGCTCACCAAGTAGGCTAGGCTGGCCCGGGAATCCCTCTGCTTTCAAACCCCATCTTACATTCACTAGGATTATAGACTTTTTCATGGGTTCTGGGGATCAAACTCAGGTCCTCATGCTTGCAAGGCAAACTCTTTACTAAGTGAAACCCCCCCCCCCATACCTGACTTTACCTTTGTTCCATATTTATTCACTCTGGGTCCCCAGCCTGTGGGTTGGTGCTGCCCACATCCATGATGCATTTTCCCTCCTCAGTTAAACTTCCCTGGATCACCCTTACAGACACACCTAAAAGTGGGCCTCATCGATGCCCTCGTCATTTAATTATTTTTACTGTGTGTGTGCACATGCATGCACCTGCGCTCATACGCAGGGGTCAGAGGCCAACCTACAGGATTCATTCTCTCTTCCATCTGGATTCCAAGATTTGAACTCAGGTCCCAAGGCTTGGCAGCAAACACCTTGAGCAGTTGAACCCTCTTGCCAGGCCCATTTGCATTTCTTAATCCAATTGAGCTGACAATAAGACTCAACCATGCTCAGGGCCAGGTACATCCCGGTCTCCTTTGCCTGCCCTCCCTGTTGATGGGTCTTACTCTCTCTCCCTTCTTTCCTGAGACACTCACGTTCCTTCTCTCAGTTAATCTATTACTGGAATGACATGTGAGAATTCTTTTTTGTCCCCTAATTAAATGTAATCTGATCTTGGACTCCGTCTTCAATGGCTTCGTCTTGGAAGCGATGCATCATATAAATGCCTTGTCATTATGATGCATTGTGCCAATAAGACAGTCACACGCTGATGGAATGACATGGCCTGGTAAGCTATTAGCCGAGGGAAGGCAAAGGCAGAAGAGAATGACAGCCAGACGGCTGTTGCTGTTCAAATACAATCCTGTGAATGCTGAGGACAGGAGACAGAGCCGTGGAGATCTTTCCCAAAGAAAGATGTTTTTGCACAGAAAGTAGCCTTGTGATTCCAAGAATATGCTTCTACTATTTGGTAGTAACAGATGTCCCTTTTGGCTGGGACATGCCCACTTTATGCTGGCTTCATTTTTAAAGAACATTTCGTTCATTTTAATTGTGTATATGGATGTGAGTCTATGCATGTGAGTGCAATTGCCTTTGGCGGCCAGAAGGGGGTGCCATATCCCTTGAAGCCGATTGGCATTTGTGAGCAGCCCGACATGGGTGCTGGGAACCACACTCAGGTCCTCTGTAAGAGCAACCACTGAACCATATCCCCAGCCCTATTAGCTTCATATTTAAAAATGCATGTTATCTCAGTTTTTATATAATTACATCTTGAAATTTTTTCCAAATAAAATGTAGTCTTTGTGTGTGTGTGTGTGTGTGTGTTCCTGTGTATAAAGGAGCATTTACGTGAGGGAGCGTGCATGGACGTGTACACAAATGCATGTGGAGGCCCGGGATCAGCCTTAGATGCTGCCTACCTTATGTTTTGGGTACTGGGGCACTCACTGGCCTGGAATACACCAAATAGGCTAGACTGGTAGACAGGGAGTGCCAGGGATCCTCCTGTCTCCACTTCCCCAGCTCTGAGATTTTAAGTCTAGACCACCATGCCTAGCTTTTTGGTACATGGATTCTGGGAACAGAACTCGGGTCCCCATGCTTGCAAAGCAAGAACTTTACCAACTGAGTCATCTCCCCGGCCCTAAAATGTCCTCAAGGCAGAAACCCCAAGGCAGGAGAGGATGCAGAGGCCACGGAGGGGTGCTGCCTAGCAGCTTGCTCCCCCGGGATTGCTTGGTTTATTTTCTTATAAACCCCAGGACCAACAGCCAAGTAAGGGAAGTCGCCCCTCACCTTTTTCGTCATTGCTATTACTTGATTGACTTTTTTGGTTTTTTGTTTTGTTCTGTTTTATTTGAGACAGGGTCTGGGCAAAGCACCCTCAAATTTCAGGTGGCTCCTCTTGCCTCTGCCTCTAAAGCAGTGCCATGGCCAGTGAGCCTCACACTGGGGGATTCTAGACAAGTACCATAACCACTGAACCACACTTCCAATCTCCAGTTTACTTTTTCTTTCGAAATAAGGTTTCACTAAGGCTAGCTGTGAAATCATTCATTATAGCCTGAGCTCATCTGGAACTTGAACCTGCCTCAGACTCCAGAGTTGGTAGGATCCCACCGAGCCCTTATCTGTGCAAGGATCATTTCCAAAGACCTTGTTCATCCAAAATTGAAAGGATCTGAGTCCCCAGCAAATCAGAGTGGGTCCTAAAAAGGTTGGTGCTGCTCATTTAAGCCAATGGGTTCCCACCAGAGGAGGCCATAGGACGAGGAACACGGCCATGTAATGCCAGCACATGGCACACAAAGACAGAGATCCCCCAGGACACAGTGGCTAGCTCAGATAGCCAAATCAGTGAGCTCTGGGTTCGTCAGAGACCCTGCTCAGTATAAAGTGGAGAACAGCTGAGGAAGACCCCCAGCATCAATCTCTGGCCTCCACAGGTACACACACACAGATGTGCCCACAAACACATAAACATACATACACATGAAAAGTGAAAACCAGAGGCATCCAGTAGGAGTAGAGAGGGAGCTGGCAGGAGCATAGAAGGTACAACAGGGATCCAGTGCACAGTCAGCCCACATATGCAGCCTATAGCACCCAATGAGGGAATCACTGGAGGTACTCTGCTGTCCTGCAGGGCTGGCGAAGGACATGGGACATCAGCTCGTGCATAGGGGACTTTGGGACAGGGCAAGAAACTTAGTGTCCACGTGCTGCTGGGAATGCTCTAGAGCCAGGAAGCACTGAACACATGAGGCCACACTGACGTCTGTGCAGACGATAAATAAGTCAATAAATAAATAATAAAGTCTGGTGAAATCGAAGCAAGGCTGCAGTTCTCCGGTGGTATACACTGTTGTTGTTATGCTAAACCCACATGTCAATGGTAGCCGGTGTAGAAGGTTCCCGTCCACTCCTAGCCTGCCACTTCCTCTTCAGAACAGCTCAGGAGAGGCTCTGGAGGGACATCTCAGCGGTCACAAGAGTCCTGGCTGCTCTTGCAAAGGACCCAAACTCAATTCCTAGCATCCATGTCAGGTTATAACTGCTTATAACTCCAGCTCCAGGCGATCTGATGCCCCCCTATTTTGGCCTCTGTGGGCACTGCACTCAGGTGCACATACACATGCACATTACTGAAAAATAAATCTTTAGCAAAAGAACGGTGCTGGAGAACAACCTTTCTATATTCAGGATGGTCACAACTGAAAGAAGCCATTCTTAGTTACATCTCAGCTGAGCACTAGGCTAACACAGCGGCTGAAGGAGCAGGTTGGAGTCACCAGAACACACCCCCTGTCTCCCGAACAGAAGGCACACAAACTTCCTTCCTCACTGAGCCTGGCTTTCCATGCTGACTGTGCCTGATTTTTAAAGTGACGAGAGAGCCCCTTAATGGCCAAGGCTTTGCGAGCCATGTTTTTATCGGCCATTTAATGGATTTTTCAATGCGTTCCAGAGTCATTTCGCAATTATTGTCAGATTTTTGTTTATCTGGCTGTAACCTGAATATTTCAATTCTCCCTCAAGGCTGTTAAATCTGGGTTAATAGTTGTGAGTGTCTCTTAGATCATCTCAACTAGAAAATGCTTTTCCCCTCTAAATGAGAATTAATTGTATTTGATGGTGGAGGTTTCATTTTTCCTCATGCATTAGGGTTGTGGATAATGGTGTTCATTTCTTCTCCTGGGCCCAGCAGGCAAATCTAGAGTGATCCTTCCCCCATTCAAAGGTATTTAGCCAGTCTTGGCCCTTTCTAACATACATTTTGTTTCTCATGGCTTTCAAAAATGGGTGGAATGTTGTTAGCCTAAAAACTACTGGGGCTGGGGAGATGACTGGGTCCTTGGCATGCAAGGATGAGGACCTGAGTTCAATCCCCAGCACACATGCAAAAAAAAAAAAAAAAAAGCCAGGTTCATGGTTTTCGTTTCAGTACCGTCAATGTTGATGCAGGGAGATCCATGGAGCTCATTGGCCAGACATTCTTGCCTACTTAGGGAGAGCTGTGAAAGTGAGAATCCATTCTTAGTAAGGTGGACTGCACCGGAGGATGGACAACCTAGGCTGACCTCCGGCTTCTACATCCACATGCATACAGAGACAGTATGGTTATATTTGTGGCTTAATGGCTTACAGTCTGCAAAGTGAAGCAAAGGGACCCGAGATCAGAGGAACCAAGGAAAGGTGAGAGAAGACAGAGCTCAGTGAATTGGGAGAGACCTGTCCAAACCAAATGCAAATAAAGGCACCCAGGGCCCAGGACCTGGGGCAGGAGACTGATGGTGTGTACTGCAGGTATGGATGAGATGCTGGCTGACAGTCTCATGAGATGACTCTAATGCCGATGGAGACCCAGGCCTTTGGGATGGGAGTCTGAGTGGGTGTGCTCAGTGGGGCCCCTGTCATGCCCTTCAGACAGTGGTCACTAAAGGAATAGGCAGAGCCTATAGTTGAGTGTGACCATGAAATCCCAGGTGAGTGACTGGTCAGGGAAGTTGTCTAAACGACAACTCTGCGCAAATGGTAAAAATTCTGGCAGAGGGATGTTAAAAAAAAAAGAAGAAGAACAAGGGCTGCCAAGACGGCGCAGCAGGTAGAGGTGGTTACAGCGAGCCTGACCACCTAAGTTCCATCCCCAGGACCCACATGGTGAAAGGGGAGAGCTGGTTCCCGCAAGTTATCCTCTGACTTCTAGTCACACCCCTCCACACACACATACACACAAAAAAGAGACAAAATGCTTGAGAAGACAACCAAAGGCTTGCAAGAGCTATCCACTGAAAATGATAACACATAGAAAAGCATTACAGCCCTAGAGGGGGAGACCTGGTGTGCATGGAATAGAAGAACAAATACTATGAAGGTGGCAGCCCTCCCCCAAGCCAGTGCTCAGGTGCGGTGCAATCTTGTCAGAATTCCATCTACCTTTTTTTTCCCCCCAGAAATTGAAAATGCAATTCTAAAATTGATTTGAAAACACAGGAGATGCAGCATAGACAAAACAGCGTTGATTGCGAAGAATTAAACTGAAAACATGCACTCCGGTACTAACCTCGCTACAGAGCTACAGCGATCCACTCTGTGAGGGCCGGGGGAGGGGGCCAGAGGTTAAAGGGCTTGCTTTGCAAATGTGGGGACCAGAGGTCAGGGCCCCAGAATCCCAGATAAATGCCAAGTGGACATAGTAACCCATTTGTAATTCTAGCCTCAGCAGGCAGAGACAAGGGGATCTTCAAAAGCAGGCAAGCTAGCGAGACTAGCCACATGAGGCTTTGACTGACAGACCCTGCCTCAGTGATTAAAATGAAATGCAATCAAGAAAGACTCCTAACGTCAACATACCTTCAAGCACACCCTATACATGCAAAAGCCTTCACACACATGCATACACCACACACATACACACACGCAGGAGGGGGTATAATGGAAGAAGGACCCAGAGATCAATGGAATAGCATTGAGGAGCCCCTAAATAAATTGTCACATTCACGGTCAACTGATTTCTGACAAGGGTCACAGGAGAGTCTTTTCAAGAAATGGTACTGAGACAACTAGATACCCACATGAAAAAGAGCGGATTTGGCCACTTCCCTTAGATCATCTAGAAAAAGAGCTCAATATGGATCAAAGAAAGCCCTAGCTAAATATAAGAGCGAAAGTGATGAAAGTCCCTGACAACACAGGCCGGGATAAATGTTCCTGACCTTGGTGTCGTCAGCGGTTTCTTAGCTACATCAAAAGTGCAAACAAACAGAGGAAAAAAACAGATTATTATCGAAATTAAAGACGCTGTGTGCTTCAAAGGACACTGTCAATACAGTGAAGAGCTCACAGGGTGGTGTAAAGTGTTCAGTAGTAAAAAGCTCTAGTGTCCAGATGTGTGAAGAATTTTTGCATCTCATGGAAGAAAGAGAGGAGGGGGAGAGAGAGGGAAAGAGAAATGAAGAAATGGGAGGAAGGGAAGGGAGGGAGGGAGGGAAGGAAGGAAGGAAGGAAGGAAGGAAGGAGAGAGACAGAGAGAGAGAGAAAGGAAGGAAGGAAGGAAGAAAGAAAAAGAAGAAAAGGAAGGCCTACAAGATGGCTCAGTAGGTTAAGGCACTTACTGCCATGTCTGGTTAATTGTGTTCAATCCCAGGACCCACATGTGGGAGGAGAGAGCCAGCTCCTGAAAGTGGTCCTTTGACCTCTACTTCCACATGCACATGTGTGTGTTACACACATACAAAGAAATGAAGAAACAAGGAAAACTTGGACAACTCGTTTTTAAAAGCAGACAAGGGTCCTACATGGGCATGTTCCCAAAGAACTTATGAAACAGCCAATATGATGATATTTAACACCACTAATCATCAGAGAAATGCAAGTCAAAATCACAGTGGCCAATTCTCATTCTCTAGGATGGCGAAAACAAAAATCAAAGCTGGCAATCACAAGATTGGGCCGGAATGTGGGAAATTGGTACCCCAATTTGTTAATGCGAGTGTAAAAAGGTGTAGTCACTTTGGAAGACAATTTGACAGTTATCGAGGGAGTACACACCGAGTTGCCATATGACCTCAGATGAGCTATTCCAACTATAGGTATGCACCTGGGAAAAGTGAAAAACTGTGGCATGTGTCTTCCTGGGGAGACATGAGCAGACTCTACTCATCCCAGAGAGGGCTCCGACAAGAAATCAAAGAAATGCTTAGCGAACCAGTAAATCTTGGGGAGTTACTGGCGGCATCGCAGATGAGTGGCTACTGGCGGGAACAAGGATGACACACTCAGCCGCCTGTGTGATGACTCATGAAATCACTGTGTACAAACAACAGGCAGCTCAGAGTCCTTTTTTTTCTCCATCGTCTGTCACTGTTCATATGATTCCCTGCCCCGCTTAGGAGTCTCGTAAGTTTCAGGAGCTTCCTGGAACTTCTCATTTTGTTTACTTCCTGAGTCCTAAGGAGCTTCCTTGGGAGGAAGGAATGTTTTCAGTTTGGAGAAAATTGCTGCACAACATGCAAACATAAACATGCGTTTGCACGCACGCGCGCGCACGCACACGATGCCAGTGTGAGTCACAGTGCCCAGGTGGCAACAACCCAAATGCCATTAGGCAGTATGTGAAGGCAAAAGCATGCGGCTTCATCACAGCTGGAAAAGAGGGACCCGAGTGCCTGAATCCACGCGCACCCAAGAACAAGAGAGGAATGAGTTGGGGCTGGAAGGATTAGAGAAGACAGGGAGGAAGGGAGTGAGTCACACAGAGGGCTTGACTTGGAAAGCTGAAGCCAGAACATTCCGGAAGAAGGCCACTGAGCGTTCTGTTCAAGCAGGGAACTACCCAAAGCAATGCCTTGGAGGCGGGAAACCAGGACATGAGAAACGTGGGGAAGAAGTCGTCACAGTAGGCAGACTACATACACCAAGATAGCTCCCAACCCGGACCTGAGACTTTTGTTTGACAGCAGGTCCTGGGTTCACTACTCTCCTACCTTGCAACAGAAGAGTAGACATGGGATCTGTCCATCCATGTTAATTTTCTCATCTCTGTTACAAAAATACCAGCCACAAACACCTTAGGAGGAGGAGGATTCGTTTTGACTCATGGTTTCAGAGGGTCTTAGGGCATCACTGCAGGGCAAGCATGGTGGAGCAATTCACATCCTGGCAAATGGTGCATGTGGAGACTGTCTACTTCGTGTCTGACCATAACCCAGCATGAGATAGCAAAGAGCCAGGGATGACAGAGATGCAAAGATGTCCCCCATTGACCTACTTACTTCCTCCAGCAGTGCCCTGCCCCCTAAATGTTTGACAACCTCCAAAAATGGTCTCACCAGTGGGGAACCAAAACTGCAAAACATGAACCCGTGAGTCATTTCACTCAATCCGTAACATCTATCATCTCTCTCAGATCATGAGGAACTGTCTTGAAAGACTCCAGATACTAGCCCATAAACCCAGAAGAACCTCTGTATATAGATGTGAAAATCCCACCAAGAGCTCATCTGTCCTTCGCCATCTACTTGACACAGCCTAGAGTCACCTAAGAAGGGAGTCTCAATTAAGGATTGCCCATTTTACATTGGCTTGTGGGTCTGTCTGTAGGAGACTGTTAATAAATGTAGGAGGGTCCAGCCCACTGTGGGCAACACCATTCCCTGGGCAGGTGGCCCTGGGGATATAGGAGAAAGCTAATTGAGCATGGACCTATGAGCAGTCCAGAAAGCAGCATTGTTCTATGGTTTCTGCTTCAAGTTCTTGAGTTTCTGCCTTACTTCCCTCAGTGATGGACTGTGACCTGGAAGTGTAAGATGAAATAAACTCTGTCTTCCTCTAAGTTGCTTTTTTGATTTTTTTCTAAGACAGGGTTTCTCTGTATAACAGTCTTGGTAGTCCTGGAACTCGCTTTGTAGACCAGGTTGGCCTCAAACTCACTGAGATCCGCCTGCCTCTGCCTCCCAAGTGTTGGAATTAAAGGCGTGTGCCACCACCACCTGGCTCCCTAAGTTGCTTTTGGTCAGGTTTGTTTGGTTTGGTTTTTTCCCAGCAGCAGAAATGGAAGTAGAACACGGCCCCCTTCCCTACCCACTCTGGTGCCAACATGACGTGGGCTAGTATCAGCTTTTCACTGGTTTCAATCGTTTTTCACACCCTAGCGGACCTCAGAAAGGAACCTCTAACTCCAAACAGCATTAAGCTCCGCTCTTTAAACATCTGGGTCACAGATATGCTCAGTTAATTAATGTTCTTAGCACTGCTCATTTGCCTGATGGATAATAGATTGATTCATAATTTCAATAAGCAGCTGTGTATATCTTTGCCTGGAACATAAAGACAGCCTGCCGTCATTCATCAATTTGCATTTGGGTGAATTGAAACATACTCGGGGCAACATGGTTTGGGGAGGGGCAGGGAGGGCTTCTGAGTTTCTTACCATTTTGCCGCAAACAATTACTCTGATTCGGAACTAATTTGCGTGTAGAGCACACATTCATGGCATCTCTCTCAAGGACACTTCATAAGCTCGCTATCACATGTTCAAGGGGAGCAGGAAGGCTCCCTTGAGGAGATCGGAGCCGAGGGCTTCTGAGTAGCTTTCACCAAAAGAGGAGGGCCCCTCCAGAAAATCTTATCACCAGAGAAGAGTCACTCCTGCTCCTGAGCAGGGTCCCTGGTGTGTTGGTTCCTTTGCTCACTGCCGTGACAAGAACATCTGACAGCAAAACTTGAAGAAAGGGCTCATCGGGGCTCACAGGCTAAGGTGCAATCACGCTGGCAATTATTTAGAAACAGTGGGCTGCGTGGAATCTGTAGCCAGGAAGCAGAGAGAGATGAACGCTAGTGCTCAGCTCACTTGCTCCTTTTCATTCAAGCCAGGACTCCAGCCTAGGGAATGGTGCTACCCACATTTAGGGTGAGTCTTCCCACCTCAGTTACCTTGCAGGAAAACCTTCATGGGCATTGTATTCTAGGTGATTTCTAGATCCTGTTAATGTGGTGATCAATATTAATCATCATGTCCTACTACCTTCTTGGTTGATTCCTAAGCAGGACTTCCCAGGCTCTGTGGAAGGTTCAGTGGTTTACTGAAAGCCTAAAAGTCACTTCTGTCTAGCTGCAGGGTCAGGGAGGGCAGTTGGGAGGAGGGAGGGAGGACGAGATGGAGGGAGGAGGGAGGGAGGGAGGGAGGGAGGGAGGGAGGGAGGGAAGGAGGGAAGGAAGGAAGGAAGGAAGGAAGGAAGGAAGGAAGGAAGGAAGGAAGGAAGGAAGGAAGGAAGGATAGAGGAGTTGTGATGTGGTGTAGCAACATCCAGGCTCAGCTAAGCCCACGGAAGCAATTGGAACAGACAGAAAGCTGAGGTAAAGCTGGGGACCTGAGCCATGGTGCCCCTTACAGCCTCACCTTTCCCTCTCTCTTGCCACTCTTCCCCCTCCGCAGCTCGCCCGCTATACCAAGGAAGGCTTCCTGCACTTGGGTGCTCTGGGGACCACCACACTCCTCCCTGACACCCGCTGCCTGGTGGACAACTCCAAGAGTCGGTTGCCGCAGCTCCTGGACTGTGACAAGGTCAAGAGCAGCTTGTACAAGCGGTGGAACTTCATCCAGGTGAGCTCCGTGGGGAAAGGGCTAGGGCAGGAGCAAGATGGGGAAGTGGGGCAATGGTGTGATGTCCCCAAGGCTCCCCACACGGTGCCACTGAGGAGCCATTTCTACCAGCCCTGGGACAAGCTCACAGACTCAATTTCAGGACTGGAGGAAGGATTTCTGTGAGAAGTAGCCTGCCTGATTCCCTCATTAGTGTTTGGGCTGCTTAGGATAAATCCATAGAGAGGATTTCTGAACGCTATTATACGCTCTGAACCAGGATTAAAAAAGTCGGACCTCAGATACCCCTGGAAATTTCTGTGTGTGTGCACACTCCTGTGTATGCAGGTACACATGTCCATCTATGTGGAGGTCAGAGAGGAACCTTCAGGTGCCGACTACCTTTGTTTATTTTTTAAGATTTTATGTCCATTTTCAATTGTGTGTATTCGTGTGCGCATGAGTGCAGGGCTCACAGTGGCCACAAGGAGGTGCCAGATACTCTGGAGCTGAAGTTACAGATGAGGGGAGCTGCCCAATGGGTGGGCTGGGAACTGAACTTGGATCCTCTGCAAGAGCAGCAAGTGCTGTTAACAGTGGAGCCATGTCTCCAGCCCCTCCAGCCCCTACCTTGGAGGGTTTTGAGACAGAGCTCTCACTGGCTTGGAACTTGCCAAGTAGGCTAGGCTACCTAGCCACTGAGCTCCAGGGATCCCCCTGTCCGCCTCTACGGGACTGGGATTACAAGTGCACACCACTATACCTAGCTTTTTTTTAATGTAAGTTTTGGGAAGCAAACTCAGGTCTGCGTGCTTACATAGCAAACGTGTGTGTGCGCGCGCACACACATATGTAGCTACAAGAAGACAATTTGAAGGAGTTAGTTCTTCTCTTCCAAGATGAAACTCAGGTCATCAGGCTTGCCAAGCTATCTCACCGTCCTGACCCCAGGAAATCTCTACCCTGACTCAGTCACCACCAATTTCCCCCACCTGGTTCAGCCACGCAAACAAGGTGGCCCTCACGGTCTCTTCCACTGTGGGAGAATGTGGGTGGGATTTGTTCCCTCATGAGAAGCCACAACTACAAGAGCTACGGTGGTGAAGTCTCTGTCTACCTCTCTCTCCTTGTTTCTTTACCCCCAGAATGGAGCCATCATGAATAAGGGCACAGGGCGCTGCCTGGAGGTGGAGAACCGGGGCCTGGCCGGCATTGACCTCATCCTCCGAAGCTGTACGGGACAGAGGTGGACGATCAAGAATTCCATCAAGTAGCTGGAAGGAACGAGGGCATGTGGAGCCCAGACCCAGGACAGGGCCTGGCTATCCTCGGAACCAGCCACCTGGTGGAGAGACAACAGGCGCCCAGAGGGTGCTCAGTGGACCTCCCAGCGCCCCTCCAGAGCAGCCCTGGATAAAGATGCTAAGTCCCTCTCAGGCATTCAGCCTGTGCACTTTGAAGATCTCCCCTCACTCTTGTCTGGGAGACCAGGAGCTACATCTTCTGGGTACCAGGGGGCAAGACTGCTCTTACCTCTCGACCATATCATCTCCTACCCAGCACCAGCAGCTGGGCCTGGCAGGGTCTCTCTCTCCCTCTCCCCCTCCTTCCTCCTTCCTTCCTTCCTTCCCTCCCTCCCTCCCTCCCTTCCTCTCCTCATTCTTTGCTGCAGCTGCTTGTGAAACTCACCCTGGCCCTCCAAGAAATGGAGGGACACAGGGGGCTTTAGCCACATCCTAGCTCCCTCTTGGAGAAGGAGGAAGCAACGAGACCCCGAGACTTCATTTATCCTGAGGACACTTTGGCCCGGATGCCTTTGTATGCCAAGGCAGCCACCATCCAGACCTAACCAGCAGGGTGGCTTTGGGACAACAGTTCTGGACTCCTCTGGATTCTTCTTGAGGTTCCCTGACTCAGTCACCTGGAGTCCTAAATAGGAACAGCACTTGCCTGTGTCTAGAGGTTGTCAAGGTCAGCTAAGCATGCAGGATGCTCCCAGTACCTGGTCAGTACAGCCAGGGGCAAGGTGTCCTGGTTTCATGGAGCAGCAAGGGTCTTCCATGCAGGACATAAGGGCTGAAGAATCAGCCTAGCAAAGGGCACAGGGCCCTCCACGATGCTTAGCGCTCAGTTTGTATCACCCCCACGCTCTGCTGGCTGATGGGGGACAGAAGCAGCAGTTTCCTCTTGTAAGAGTGATTGCTTCTTTCCAATTGCCCTCTGGTTAGGGTGCACTTATAAATCAGAGTTAATATATGGATGTGTCTGCATGCACGGGAAAGCAAGAGTGTGCCTGCCTGGGTGATGTGTGTGTGGCCGAGTGCTGTGTTTGTGTGCTTAAGCGTGTGAGTGTACTAGAGAAGAAGTAGCTGTGTGTGGTCTTGGGCTTGTGGCTTCATTGCTCACTGGATGGGGACAAGGATACCTAGAAGTTTGAGGGGGTGGGAGTGGACCCATGTCCCTGGATCACTGGCCCAGAGGACATGGCTGGGTCTTGCCTGCTAGGGTACGCCTTCTCTGTCTCCCCATCCCCATCCACTACTGTCCTTGGCCAACTCCTGCCCAGAGCCAAACCCTGTAGGTGCCCAGTGTGGGATCCGGTGTCTCATTTGGTGGTATCTCTATTGGTGATCATCCCTCGCCCCATCTCCCCTCCTTGTGAAATAAATATGTTAGCAATCCCACAATGAAACTTCAGCCTCGTCTGCCTTTTGGTTTTTGTATTGGTGTTTGCTTTTGTTGTTGCTATTTTTGCACTTGGGGATCAAATCCAACTCAAGCACTCTACCATCAAACTATATATCCCCAACCCGTAGACTTGATTCTTCCCATACCCAGTGACAAGCAGAATTCCTGAGACATAGTAGAGGGTTTCTTTGGTTTAGAGGCAGTTGAAGTTTGTTTTGTTTTGAGACAAAGCCTTACTCTGTAGGCCAGGGATAAAATACTCTGACAAAAAGCATGGTAGGTGAGGGAATGTGTGTGTGGCTCACAGTTCCAGGTTACAAGCCATCATTTCAGTGAAGTCAAAGCAGGAATTTGAAGCAGCTGATCACCTTTATGTCCACAGTCAAAATCAGAGAGAAGTGAATGCATGTGTACTTGCTTGTGCAAAATGCAATTTCTCCACTTTCATATAGTTCTGGATCCCCTGCCTAGGAAATGATGTTGCCCACAGTGGGCTGGGTCTTCCCACATCAATTAACTTAAGATAATCCTCACAGAGTTTCCCACAGTACACTCAAGTGTAGACAGTGCCTACTGAGACTCTGCCTAGGTTGTGTCAAGGTGACAATTGAAGCTAGTCATCATTGCCAACGTGCCGGTCAGGGTTTGGTCTTCTGAAAGGTAAATGAATAAACGAATCCTCACAGGCTAGGGTTAAGATGAAGCCCACCTGCTCATACACACAACGTCTATTCAAACCTGGACAGAACTTGACATTCAACACTGGCTCATCCTCCCCTTTGCTGCTCTCAGGTTAAGAAGGTCAAGTTGTTGGGAAAGCTGGAAGCCTGGTGCTGCAGACCTGGCCTGGCCACCTCCCCTTCTGTTACCTCTAGCAACTGCCACTGTTGGTGCACACAGCACCTCCTGGATGTTCAGAGAGAAGTCGAATCCTACAAGATGCCCTGTTACAGTAATGGTAGGCCCCATGTCATGTCCCTTTTATAGGAAGAAACCAGGAAGGACCATCATAGTTAAAGTATATATACACAGACAGAGAGACAGAGACACAAAAAGAGAGACAGATGTGGATGCAGAGGTAGACATAGATACCAGTTGCCATATTCCTAGCATGTCCTTTGAGAACTGGGTTCTGACAGCATACTGCTGGAAGATGTTTATCCTCAGCAGTCATCTTAAGTACCATAGTCTGCTGTGGAATAATGCTTTTGTACACTGGTTAATAAAACGCTGATTGGCCAGTAGCAAGGCAGGAAGTATAGGTGGGATAAGAAGACAAGGAGGGGGGCTGGAGAGATGGCTCAGAGGTTAAGAACACTGACTGTTCTTCCAGAGGTCCTGAGTTCAATTCCCAGCACCCATATGGTGGCTCACAACCATCTGTAATGAGATCTGGCGCCCTCTTCTGGCCTGCAGAGATACATGCAAGCAGAACACTATACATAATAAATAAATAAATAAAAGTGTGTCCAAAAAAAAAAAAAAAAGAAGACAAGGAGAATTCTGGGAGGAGAAAGGCTGAGTCAGGAGACGCCAGCCCACCATCCAGGGAGCAGCATGTAATGGCACACAGGTAAAGCCACAGAACATGTGCCGACATATAGATTAACAGAAATGGGCTGAGTTTAAGTTGCAAGAGCTAGTCAGTAGTTAGCCTGACCTAGTGGACAAGCAGTTTTAATTAATAGAAGCCTCTGTGTGGGGGACACGAGTGGGAGAGATTTGTCCTGACCACCAGCAGGCCAGGACATAGGAAAATTTCCAGCTACAATAGTCTCAGGGTAACTGAGGGACAAGCAGCTTGAGAACTTTGGGTCCAGGGAGCCATAGAGAAAGGGAGGAGAGAGTTGGCAGGCTAGAGAGCATGCAAGCTGCATTCAGGCTATTGTACAAAACCCCCTGAGGTTGCGTTCCTGTGGGATAGAATGGCTAGTGTCCAGGAACTTCTGTGCCATGAAGCATCAGGACAGGATATCTGTCTGGCTTGCTGTGTGGTGGTGAATGCTGGGTTTGGTCTCAGGAGGTTAATTCCCTATGGATGTCAGCACCCAGGCTTTAAATCTAAGCAATGGTCCCAGGGTCCAAGAGCTGGGATGGCCACTCCCAAAAGCATTATGTCATCAGTTTCCCTATGGTTCTGCCTGGTGACATAGGTTGAGAGTGGCTGGAGGCCAAGGAAGGAAAGAGGAATTAGTGAAGCTAGAGACGGGGAGAGAAGAGAAAGACTGAAGTAGATTGGCGTGTGAAATGTCCCCTGTAGGTTCATGTGTCTGAACACTTGGTCCACAGAAGGTTGTGAACCCTTGGTCGGTGAGACCTTGCTGGAGGGTATGAGTCACTGGGGACGGACGGGCTTTTGTCTTTATTGGGGTGTATGTGTGCACGCCCATGTTTGCGTGTGAGTGTGCAGCGGTCAGAGGACAATCATAGGCGTTAGTCCTTACCTTCTACCATGTTTGAGGCAGTGCCTCTCGCTGTTCTCCACTGCACACGCCAGGGTATCTGGCATATGAACTTCTGGGAACTCTCCTGCCTCTGCTTCCCATCTCACTGTAGGAGCGCTGGGATTACAGGTGTGTACTACCACAGCCAGCTTTACATGGGTTTGGGGGTCTTGTACAGCATTAGCTATCTCCCCAGCCATGCAATTTTTTTTTCCTGAGACAAGGTTTCTCTGTGTAGCTCTGGCTGTCCTGGAACTCACTCTGTAGACCAGGCTGGCCTCGAACTCAGAGATCTGCCTGCCTCTGCGTCCCGAGAGCTGGGATCAAAGGCGTGCGCCACCAGGCCCTGCTAGCCCTGTGACTCTTATGGTGCAGACTTGCCCTCAACTCTCTGCCTCTGGACTATGGCTACAATATGACCAGGCAACTCACAATCCTGCATCCCTTTCCTGCCATGATGGGCTGCATCCCTTCTCACACCATGAGCCAACATTGTTCTTACCCAGGTGTTTTGTTGTCAAGAAGCGAAGTTGGTAACACAGAGCCCTAGGGATACCTTTGGTCCCAAGTCCTTTGGGAGCATTGGGATGTCCCAGCGATGCCATTTTGCCCAATAACGGCAGAGCAGCAAGCTCCAAGCATTCAGTTCAAAGACAGCATGTGGTCTGTCACCAAAAACTACTAGTACATGGCACCGTGTGAGAAGTAATGTATCAGTTTCTCACTGTCACCATCGTCCTGGCCTCAGAGATAGGTATGGCAGAGGGTGCTGGGCTCTGATAATCCTTTCATTGCTCCCTTCTCCCTCCTGACATTGACACCCTCCCCCCGACACACACACACTCCTGTCTAGGACCCTTTCATTCTCTCTTCTCTACAAACAGTATTTCTGATAAATGCCCAAGCTACCAAAGCCTGTGTCTTTGAATCTGTGTGTTGTGTCTCGAGTGTTTTCATTATGGTTGTGCTTAACTCTGGGGCATAGAACTGGGCTGTGGTGGCGCACGCCTTTAGTCCCAGCTCAGGGAGGCAGAGGCCAGTGGGTCTCTGAGTTCAAAGCCAGCCTGGTCTACAAAGTGAATTCCAGGACAGCCAGGGCTGTTATACAGAGACGACCTGTCTTGAAAAAAAAAAGCTCTGGGGCCTAGAACAGGAACAACGTGAAGCTGGGCATGGTGGTGTATGTCTGTAATCCCAACATTCAAGAGGCTGAGGCAGGAGGTCAGCCATGGGTTTGAGGCCAGCTATATTGTTAGTACCAGGCCAGCTGGGAGGGAATGTATAGCGAGGCCAAGTCTTTTAAAAGCCATGGAGGAGAAACAATAAAAGGGAGGGAGAGAAAGAGATGGAAAGAGAAGGGATAAGAGAGAGAAGAAAGGAGAGGGAAGGGAGGGGAGGGAGAGGAAAGAAGTAGAAAAGGCGGATGTAGCAGCATGGAAAATGGTGGTCATCTTGCCATCTTCACTGTCCTTTCTAAACCCATTTTGTTCAAATCTGATGCATTTCCCACTATGCGTGAAAAAAAAATTCCCACCTTACGAAGTGATCCCCACAGGGCCAGGCCACTCCGCTAAGACTGTGCGAGCTTAGGCTGTCCCCTGTTTATATGCCACGAACCTTCCCTGCACCTTTCTCGGAATGCTTCTCCAGGCAGGGCTGCATGACAGCTGGCTGGGGGCAGGGCTGTTGGAGCCTGCTGAGGCGACCAGGTGGCTCACAAGCCTGGGTTAGACCAGGTGCCCACAGCCTGCTCACTGCCAGCCTCCCTGTTCCAATCTGAGCCCCAGATCATCAGCTCCCATTCCACGCTGGCTTTTCCTCTCCTCACTCGAAAACTGCTTTTTCATTGATCACATAACTTTCCTAGGTCTGAGTGAGGGGGCCGACGGGAGATTTTTCATTCTGTAAAATCATTCCGGTGCCATTTGACAAGCGTATTTAATCACTTCTCCCGTGGGGCGCTCTGCACAATTTCTTTTAGAAATTAAAGCCAGCAGTGGTGGCGCATGCCTTGGAGGTAGAGGCAGGCAGATCACGGAGTTCGAGTACAGCTTTGTCTACAGAGAGAGTTTCAGGGCAACCTGGGCTGCTACACAGAGAAACCCTGTTTTGAACAATAGTGGAAAAAAAGAAAGAAAAAGACATGTACAACACAGACAGAGATGGGGGGAGGGTAAATTAACGAAATGTTTAAGAGTTTATAGAGATAGCTCAGTGGTTAAGAGCACTTTCTGCTCTTGCAGAGAACCCAATTTCAGTTCTCGGCACCCACATGGCAGCTCACAACCACCTCTAACTAGTTCTAGAGGATCTGACACCGTCTTCAGCCTCTGTGGGTGCTGTATGCACACAGTGCACAGACATGCCTACAGGAAAACACTCATATACATAAAATAAAAACTAAGTTTTTTTAAAAAAGTTTAAGACAAAAAAAAAACCTGTATGTATGTGCATGCATTGGTGTGTGGGTCTGTGCCTGTGACCAGAGGTACCTGCAACAGCTGGAGGATTCAGGTTCCCTGGAACTGGAGTTGTAGGTGGTTGTGAGCCGCTCAACTTGGGTGCTGGGAACCCAACTCAGGTCCTGTGCCAGAGCAGCAAGCTCCCTTAACCACTGAGCCATTCCTTTAGACCCTACTTTTTTAAAATAAAAATCTAGGCATACCTGGGCATGGTGGTGCCCACCTTTAAACCCAGCACTCATGGGCAGAGGTAGATGGATCCCTATAAATGTGAATCAGCCTGGTCTACATGGTGAGTTCCAGGCCAGCCAAATGTACATAGTGAGACGCTGTCTCAGCAAAACAAACAGAAATCGGCAGGCAGAGCAGTTTGTTCTTGTAATCCTGGGCTACGGAAGGAAGAAGAGGTTCCCTGGGGTTTGCCAGCAGCCAGTCCGGCCTTCTCGACAAGCTCCAGGTCAGTGAGGGTACTGTCTCAAAAGCATAGAGAACAATACCCGAGGAACTACAGTGAGGGTTAACCTCTGAACTGCACACACATTCATGGAATGTGTGCACACATATGCACCTGCACACATATGTACACACACACACATATATTTGTATGCACACATATGTAAAGTGAAAGAAAGGGCAGAAAGGGGGAAGGAAGGAGTGGAGACAGGTGGGAAGGGTAAAAAATCACAGTAATAGTATTGAGGACTTGTAAGTTATGATAATAAACATGTCATTATCTCTGTCCTTTTGGAGCTCATATCTCAGGGGCTGGAGAGATGGTTCAGCGGTTCAGAGCACATTGCTGCTCTTCTGGAACACATGAGTTCAGTTCCCAGTACCCACGCCAATCGCCAATCAGTTCACAACAACCGGTTCCATGGGTTCTGCTGCCCTCTCCTGGCCTTTGGGGGCACTGCACTCAATATGAACATGGCCCCTTGACCCATATATGTAACTAAAAACTTGAAAAGCTAAAAATCTTTAGAACTCAAACTTGAAAGATAAAAACAGTTGCAATTTCTTAAAAGTTCCCGTTCCTGGGTTGGCATGGGGGGGGAGGAAATTTAAGCAAAGAACATCAGCAGGTTTTCTTATTCTTTCTCCTCCAAAGGCCAATTGATGGAATCTGCACGTCACGTACCACTCCCAGCTTGACTTCTCTGCTTCCCACTGACAGCGGCTCCCCGACGCTAATTGCTCAACTGCAGAGAATGCCAAGGAGTAGAATACGACGGCAGAGAGGGATTGTGGGTACTGCAGATGTTTCCAGAACTCAGGAGGCTGCCATCCCAACCCTTGTTACCACTATTCTTGATAAATTATCAAGAGTTCCTATTGCCACAGGATCAAAGTGTCATCTAACTCCCCTCCCTATATTGGTTCCTCTCCTTGCCGCTGTGACAAAAATGCCTGATAGCAGCAGATTAAGGATGTAAGGGTTTGTTCTGGCTCACAGTTTGAGGGGATACAGTCCATCGTGGGGGGGGGGGCAGGGCATGGCGGCTGGTGTGTAAGGGTCATATGGCAGCCACAGTCAGGAAACAGAGAGAGAGGGATGCTGGTGTGCTCAGTTGATTTTTCTCTTTTGTATTCACTCCCGGACCCCGGACCACGGGATGGTGCCACTCACAGTTTAGGGGTGGGTCTTCCTACCTCAACCCAGTCTAACAGCTTCCTCCCGGATGTATCCAGAGGTTTGTTTCCAGGGTGATTATTGCCTCTGTCAAGTTGACAAGATGAGCTATTACGTGCCCTGTGTATGATCGTTCACCTGTCCAGTGTCAGCCTGACAAATTCTGGAGACAGGTTATCTTAGGGCAGAAAATCTTTTCCTGACAGGAAGTTGACACAGCCCCGGGAACTCAGGGAATTCTGCTCACTGCAGTACCAAGGCCTCTTGGACTTGTCAGTAATAACCGCTCACTGAAGCAGGCCAGATGTGGTGAGATCCACCTGGAATCTCGGGAGGGTGAAGAAGAGTATCCAAAGTGAAAGTCTAGCGTGAGCTACACCGTGAGCTCCAGGGAAGCCTGGGCTATATAGTGCATGCGCACATGTGTGTACTTGTATGAGTGGGGGGGAAGGGGTGGGGTGGGGTGGTGTATGTGTGTGGGGGTGTGTGTGGTGTGTGGTGTGTGGTGTGTGGTGTGTGTGTGTGTGTGTGTGTGTGTGTGTGTGTGTGTGATGGTTCGATGTGAAATGTTTCCTACAGACTCATGTGTTTGAATACAAGGTCCCCAGCTGGTGATGCTGATGCTGTTGGGGGGTAGGGTGTAGACAAAGGCACTGGGGGTGAACCTGGATGTCTGCAGCCCAGCCCCATTCTGCTCCCATTTTGAACCTTCCTGCCCTACCCTGGGAGGCGCCTCCACCATCTACTCCTGTCGCTATGAATTCTACCGTGTCTTCCCTACCAAGATGGACTAAAGCCCTGAGCCCAAACCAAAACCTTGTCCCTTTAAGTGGTTCCTGTCAGGTACGTTGTCACCGTCATGAGAGAAGTTAAGTCGTGAAATAAAGGAATGCTTCGATCATCAGCATGCCTTCTTCAAGCGGGCGCCTGCACGTGTGAGGGAAGGGAACTCTGCTCTACTAGCAGCAAATGTATCTGTGCATCGGGTCTGGAGAAAGTTAACTGTCCTCAGTGGGAAAGTCAATGCGTTGTTTTCTGCAGGACGAAAGCAGATATTGCTGAAAAGTTTTAGCTAGATTTTCTTTATTGAAATAAATTCTGATTTTGTGTAGACTCAGTTCCCCAGCATTGGAAGGCCTGATGGGGATTGGGGAGATAGCTTATCAGTGAAAAGTGCCTTCTGCTTCCTGAAGAGGAAGTGAGTTCCGTTCCCAGCACCCTCCTCAGGCTCACAACCACCTGTAACTCCAGCTGCAAAGGATCAGATGCCCTCTGCTGGCCTCCGAGCACACCTGCATTCATGTGCACATACCCAACGTCCCCCCCATAATTAAAAATTAAAACACATCTTTTCTTAAAACAAGACAGATTTAGCAGAAAACATGAGTAATTATCTTGTTAAAACGTAACATTGTTGGGAGGGGGCTTCTAGGGAGATGGCTGAAGAGGCTAAGGCACTTGCTAACAAGCCTGAAGATCTGAGTTCCATTCTCAGAACCCACATGGTGGAAAGGAGACCATCTGAAGGTTGCCCTCTGACCTATGTGTGCAGTGCATCACAAGTGTCACCCTTCACACACAAAACACATAGATATAAAAAAAAAATTGAGGTATGTTCACACATGATTTTTACATGACTATATGCAATCTAGGAACCACAAATGAGGAAGGCCATATTAGCTGTCTCTCTGAGACAGACTGAGTTCACTTAATGTGATTCTCTTCTTTCACAAACATGGGATCAAAAAGGAATAGATAAATAACTCATAATCTTCAGGACTGACTCTTACTTATTATTGTAATGTCTTAGATAAACACAAGGTGGCTTCTGCTCCTAGGTCTATGACACCTATCAAATAAAAATAAATTTACAACTGAATACAAACATTGCTATAATGCTAATAGAATTCCAATTAGCCGTGTTCGTTACATCTGCCTGCATCATGGCTCACTGGAGGCTTATACCGTGAATTTGGTACCAACCAATGGCACCAGAGTTTCCTCTATGCCTTGTGATAATGATTCTTCTCCCATGTTCCCACAACTCACAGATTTTGAGCATATATATATTTGTTTGGTTTTTGTTTGGGTTTTTTGAGACAGGATTTCTCTGTGTAGTTTTGGCACCTGTCCTGGATCTCACTCTGTAGACCAGGCTGGCCTCGAACTCACAGAGATCCGCCTGGTTCTGCCTCCCGAGTGCTGGGATTAAAGGTGTGTGCCACCACCGCCCGGCTTGAGCATATATTGATCGAGTGCCCACTATCTATCACGAGGCTAAGGATAATGGATAGGTATGTTGCTTAAGGGACAGGATGCATTCTCGTATTGTACTGCTAGGCAACCTTGTCACTGTGCAAATGCCCTGGAGTATACATGCCAACACACAGAGACAACACACAGCTACAGTGTCACTGGGAGAAATTAATCTATCACACCTTTGGGGAATACGGTCATGAGATCTTGAGTAGAGTGAGTGAAGTCGACAGACCCCCATCACTGGGGGTTTAGCTCTAACAGTGTTCCTTTGAAACGAACGCATTTGTTTTTGCAGCCTCCACTCTCGGACTGGAGAGCGGGCTCGGTTAGTGTGCTTGTTAGTTCTTTTGTCAAATGGACACAGTCTAGAGTCGCCTGGGAAGAGAGACCCACAAGAGAGAGAATCTCTCCATCACAGTATCCTGCGGGCAAGTCTGGAGTGGGCGTTTTCTCAACTAGCGATTGATGTAGGGAGGCCCAGCACACTGCGGACTTGCCATCCCTGGGTAGGTGGTCCTGGGTTGTATAAGAAAGCGGGCCAACTGGGCAGGGGCACTGGCTGCTTTGCCAGAGGACTGGGGTTCAATCCCCATCATCTATAAATCTAGTTCCAGGGGATCGGATACCCTCTTCTGGCCTCTTTTGGCACCAGACACTGGAGTGGTACACAGACAAACATGTAGGCCAAACAGCCACACACGTACAATAAATACCAAGTTAAGCTTTTTTTAAAAAATGGTTAAAGAGCCAGGCAGCGATGGCGCACATTTTTAATCCCGGCACTCAGGAGGCAGAGCCAGGCGGATCTCTGTGAGTTCGAGGCCAACCTGGTCTACAGAGCGAGATCCAGGACGGGTGCCAAAACTACACAGAGAAACCCTGTCTCAAAAAACAAAAACAAACAAATGGCTAAAGAAAGGAAGGAAGGAAACCAGGTTGAGCGAGCCATTAAGCTCGCTCTCTGCTTCATTTCCTGCCCTGAGCTCCTACCTCAGCTTCCCTGTGAGCCAAATAAACCTTCCCTCCCCAAGTTGCTTTTGGTCAGTGTTTTACCACAGCAAAAGAGATGCAAACTGTAAGAGTTGCTACAGTCCTTGAGGGCCTGATGTTGATCCCTAACACAGCTAAGCAGCGGGGTGTGAGTGAAGGGTCTCCCAGCTGAACTGCCCCAACCTTCAGGCCCTAAGCCCCAGGGCACATCCCGTGCCCCTTCCCCTCCCGTCTCAGCTCCAGCAAGGTAGCTGGGCCCCTGTCACCAGCTCTGGTGGAACTCCACTGCTCTGGTGCAGTCCCCAGCAGCCAGCCAGCAGGTGAAAGACCTGTGGGCAGGTTTCACCACCACCGTCACCCACTGGACTCTGTTTCCACAAGACACACTCCACTGTCCAAACCCACCTACCCCAGCATCCTCCCCATAAACAGCCATCCCCCACCACATCAGCAGACCCTATAGGCACAGCACTACCCACACCAGTTGGAAGAACAGTTCCCAGCCATCAGCCAGCAGCCCCTATAGGCACAAACACCACCTACACCAGTTGGAAGAACAGACTCCATAGGCACAAGTAAAGCACACACCGTGAGCCAGAAGAACTGGAGGATATGCTGGATTTCAGCACCCACACAGACCTTGGCTGAGACAACCCTACTGGACCTGATGACCAGTCAATCACCAGACCCCTTGGCCCAATCAGGCCAAAAGACGATATAGGAAATAGATAATAAAGGAACAAAAGATCTATCCAACAAAGACATCATAAGAATCAACACCTGTACTTATAATTATCCCAAACCCAGATGGGTAAACTGCAGTGTAAGAATACATTCAATAGCATTAAGGACAATATGGCACCACCAGAACCCAGTGGTCCTACAACAGCAAGACCTGAACATCCCAGGGCAGATGAAGCAGAAGAAAACGACCTTAATAATAACCTTATGAAGATGATAGAGGCCCTCAAAGAGGAAATGAAAAATTATTTCCCTTAAAGAAATCGAGGAAAAGACAAACAAAAAAAATAGGAAGCAATCAATAAATCCCTTCAAGAAAGCCAAGAAAAAAACAATCCAACAGGTGAAGGAAACAGTTCGACTCTTGAAAATTGAAAGAGAGGCAATAAAGAAAACACAAACCAAGGGAATTCTGGAAATGGAAAATCTGGGTAAATGGACAGGAACTACAGATGCGAGCATCAACAATGAAATATAAGAGATCTCAGGCATTGAAGGTACGATAGAGGAAATAGATTCATTGGTCAAAGAAAATGTTAAATCCAAAAAATTCTAAACACAAAACATTCAGGAAATCTGGGAACACCACGAAAAGACCAAACCTAAGAAAAATAGGGATAAAAGAAGAATAATTCTAGCTTAAGGGCGCAGAAAATATATTCAACGAAATCATAGAAGAAAACCTTCCCAAACTAAGGAAGGACATATCTATGAAAGTACAAGAAGCTTACAGACCACCAAATAGACCGGACCAAAAAAAAAAAAGTACCCTCAACACATAATAATCAAAACACTAAACATACAGAACAAAGAAAGAATATTAAGAGCTGCAAAGGAAAAAAGCCAAGTAACATATAAAAACAGATCTATCAGAATTACACTCATTACACCCAACTTATAAATGAAGACTCTAAAAGCCAAAAGATCCTGGACAGACATTTTGCAGATACTAAGAGAGCATGGATGCCAGCCCAGACTATTATACTCAGTAAACTTTCAATCACCATAGACAGAGAAAACAAGATATTCCATGACAAAACCATATTTAAACAATACCTATCCACAAATCCAGCACTACAGAAAGTACTAGAAGGAAAACTCCAACCCAAGGAAGTTAGCTGCACCCACAAAAACACAGGCAATAGATAATCTCACACCAGCAAAACCCAAAGAAGGGAAACACATACACACTACCAACAA
>CABHPH010142611.1:0-58694 GCA_902168325.1 Peromyscus nudipes
CCCACACCCCTTCCGGCCGCCCAGGCAGCCACCGCCCCGCCCCGCCCCGTCCCGCCCCGCTGCGGGGACGGAATCCCCGCCAGTCCTACCGAAGCTGGCACTGAGGCTACGACCTGGGAGCCTCGAACCCGGTCTGCAGGGTTGGGGGTCGTGCAGCTACCACGTCGCCGGCTGTTGGTGCCCTAGGGGCGGAGCGGGGCTGTGCAAACTGCAGCTGTCTGTAGGGTGGCGTCCCCTTCCTACTCAGCGCAGTGGGTCTCCTGCAGAGGAAGCCACCTGACGCTTTCCTCGGGTGCTGAATGCGCGCGCTTTATTCTTTCCCAAAGGCCCTGCGATGAGTGTTCATTGCTCGTGCACCCACATCTTTAAGACCCTAAGAGTGGTCCAGTGTAGAAGAAAGGTAAAGAGCACCAGGCTGTTTGTTACCTAAGCGTTCCCCCGCTGGTGAATGGAGATCCCCTGGGAGCAGGAGCTAGGCAGAGGGGTTCCCTGCATAGGGTGTCCGGCGGGAGTGACCTTGACTGAGGGAGGGGCGGGGACAGAGGAAACTCCTCTGTGTCAACATTGCCAGGGAGTGCCAACCGGTTGCAGGCCCGAGGAGGTGGGGGAAGGCAGAGACCACTCACCTTCCTAGAGGGGGAGCCAAGAGAACAGTGTGATCTCATCACCGCCCTCCCATTCTTGGACTCAGGGCGATCTCTGGATCACCAAGGCTGCCAGGATGGTGCATCTTGGCACGTGGGCCCCACAGCACCCATGCAACCTGAAGTTTCTGGCCCGCCTGACCTGGGCACCCCAGAATCGGGTTTTTTTTCAATCCTCTGCTTCCACCTCTCTATGCCTTCAGAATATTGACTAGTGAGGACAGGGACAAGTTGCGCCTTTTAGTGGCTTTTGAAGGGCTGTCCAGACTCTGTGACATCAGCTGGGTCTCAGCTGGCACAGAGAAAAGGAATGCTGGTTTTATGGCTATCTCCTTCCAATTGACATTTTATTTGTTTACTTTGGGTTTTTTTTCTTTTTTGAGACAGGGTCTTGCTACATAGTCCAGGCTGTCTTCGAATTCTTGGCAATCCTCCTGCCTCAGCTTCCAGAGTGCTAGGATTACGAGTATATGCTACCAGGCCTGAGCTCCTATTCTGACATTTTAAGTTTTGACTCCAATATCCCCAGACATCTTCCTCCATCCCTTTCCCTCTGACCAGGACAGTACACAGACAGTCTCTCCATTTGTGAGTTGCTAGGAAACTTGTTAGGACTCTGCTGGAGACAGAACCATCCAGGGATGGTTCCCCACTAGAGACCTTGCTCCCTGAGACATGGAGCTGTAGGCATTTGAGCAGCAGACCTCCCTCCTTCCTCCCAAACACACACATCCATGGGGGCTGATACCTCCTCTGCCAGCCTCAGAGACATGAAACCCAAGCCTCTTCCACTCTCCCCATCCATAACTGTGAGTGGTGTTTGCTAGAAGGCAGGGCCTGGAGGCCTCATTGTTTGCTCTGGCAGCCCTACCCCTTACTCCAGCCTACTCCACCCTGTCTTCAAACCACCATGGGTAGAGCAAAACTGTGGTTCCTACCTCACAGGTGGATACACCTGTCAGTGTGCCCCGCCTGCTCAGCTGTCCTCATCAGGACTTCTGAGCACCCCTCCACACTTTCCCCAAGTCCCACACAATCTTTTCACACTCCGACTCTCTGTCCATCGTTTCTGTGCTCCCAATCATAGGGTGACATGGTCATTAGCAGGCTGTCCAAAGGGCAGCTCTGTTCTCCCTATTCCCCAGCAGATATCATGGTCTCACAGCTCCAGGCCTAGCTAGTCTCAGATTTTTCTAACTCTCCCACAGGGCAGATCGGGGCAATTTGCCAGCAGGATCTTGCCTGGCTGCCTCACGTGAGGGGCCAGGACAGTCAGGAGAGGCAGGTGTTCCCTGGGAGGGTTTGGACACATGAAGAGGGTGTTGCAAGCAGTCACAAGCTGTTTGAATTAAATGCGAGAAACACCAGCCTTGTGTCGTGGACAGAGATCCAGTTCCAGCACAGCTGCATCATGGGAGTAGAAGATGGATATCTGGAAGATAGATCAGGAACCTAAGCTTGGACACCAATCCTTGAATACCCCGGTCCTTATCCTGAAGGCTTTTAAGCAATGAGAAATAGGATCAGATTTGCCTTCTAGAAAAATCTTCCATGGAGCTAATATGGGGAAGTGACAGATGGGGGCAAGGGAAAGTGGAGTCACCTGAGCCAGAGTTTCTGCTTCGGCTTGCTGGGTAGGGGTAGGGGTCAGGCCTGGGAGAAGGGCAGGAGGTTGAGGTAGAAAGAGGAGTCATTAAAGACCAAGTGGGTGTTAGGGGCCTGAAGTGTGGCAGGGGCGGTGTTAAAGAACACTTCTCTATTTGGGACTAGAGAGAAATCCTGGGAGGCAGCCTAAGCCACCTGTGTACCGCCCCACACATAAGCCACCTGTATACCCCCCCCACAAGCCACCTGTATAACCCTCCCCCCCAACACACACACCAAGGGGAAGCCACCTGTATACCCGCCCTCCCCACACACAAGCCACCTGTATAACCTCCCTCCACCCCCAACACACACACCAAGGAAACAAGAAGCCCAGGCCCAACAGTACAAACAGGGTGAACTGAGCCTAGAAGCTTCTCGCCTTAGGCCAGGACCAGTGATCAGCCCAGAGTTCACAGCATCAGGCTCAGTGTTGTCTCAGGTGGAACGGCAGGGAAGCAAGGGCAAGTCCAGTGTGGGACAAGCAGGGAGCTGAGCCAGGGAGAGGGAGTGGGGAAGGGAGAGAGTCGGGGAGAGAGAGCGTTTCCACCCTTTTCATGGCGCCTAACGTGATGTTCCTCTATAGACGTGCCTGTATTTGAACAAATTTCTGGAGATTTGTTGTCCTTTTTTGGTTTGGTGTTTGAGGCAAGGAGCTGTGTGTGACTGGGTGTAAGTCCAGCTTCCTCTCTGAGCTCTGCCCCTTCTAGGCTGTGTGGGCTTGGGCAAGGTGCTTCACACCTCTGAACCTCACTTTGCTCACGGGCAATTGCCAGGGCAAACCAACTGTCACCACAAAGTCAGCCCCGAATAAATACGTTGTGGTTGCAGTCTACAGAAGTTTACTTCTAATGGTGTAGTGGTGCAGCCTACGGAACACTCGGCAGGGAGGTGACCCTGAGACCCAAACTCTTTCCTTTTTGTGACTCTGCTTTCTTCACTGTGGTGACAAGGTCACCACACTAGCTTCATGAAGCCAGGGAGGGAGGAAGAACATGGCCCCAGTCACAGGGGGGCTTTCATGAGCCAATCCTGGTGGTGATGGTATTTCCTCTTATAGTCTGTACCGGCAGTTTGGTCACATGGCCCCACCTGTCTGCAAGGGGAGCTGGGAAATGTAGTCCATGCTTAGAAAGGAGGAGGAGGAAGAAGGAGGAAAAAATAGTGTTCTTACCCACACATGGACATAATAGCCCAATCCCAGGGTGCAGGAAATGGAGCATAATCAGCGTTCTGTCTTCCTCAGTTTTAATTCTGGGACTCTTCCCTTTTCCGTCCTGCTCTCTGGCCGCCCCAGAAATGATCCCGTTTCTGAGATACAGAGGCTGGTGTATGACTGTTCTAGAAAATGAGACAGCCTGTAGATCCCTGGCCACAGGATTGGCTCAGAAGTAGCATTGACTAGAACTCAGCCAACCGGATATATTGACTTGGATTTTTGTTGAAATATTGGGGAAAATATTTTTACTCTATCAGCTATTGATGGCTGGCAGCCATCTTGTCACCACAAGGATAGCATTTGGATTTCAGTGGGGAATGGCAGCACAGACAGACTCATAAACCCAGCACTCAGGACATTTGAGGCAAGACAATTGGGAGTTTGAGATCAGCTGAGTTATGCAAAGTGCGGTGAAGGGAGGCAGGAGACGAGGAGGAGGGGCCCCAGCAGTGAGGAGATGGAGTACTTCTTGCCTGGTATATACAAAGCCTGGCTTTGATCCCCAGTGCTGCAGAAAGTTTATTAACTAAGAGCTGAGTTTCTGATGGATCCGTAAGAGCACCTTCATCTGCCAGAGCTCAGGAGTCAATAAAATCCCAGCTGGGGGTCTTTTGGAGTTTCTGTTATTTGAAAGTAGAAGGCTTGTTGAGCTTTGGTAGTGTTAGAGGCTAACGGTTGGGTTGGGAACCAGGATGTGTTCAGTAGAGACCTACCTACTGAGGTTAATTAACCCAAATTATGATGGGAATTGCAGAGGGACCTGTGGTGGCCATCCGTGCACAGCCCCGCAGAGGGAGATGGAAAACATGCTTCCAGGAGAGAACGGGCTTCCACGTAAGCCCTGTGGCTGGCACTGGAGCCACACTCCAGTCCCCTAGTTTCTCTTAGATACATACAGTAGACCTGCTCCCCCCACCCCACGAGCCCCAGACCCATGGCCTGAGATGAGAGGAGCTTCCATACCAGGCAGGGATATGTCTGTCGTCAGAACAGCTGAGGAGGACCTGCACCATGAGCCAGGGGCTGCACTAAACTCCTTTTAGATCTGCTCCTTTTCACCCAGGTGGGTAGTACATTTCTTCAATCCCTTCACTCAGGAGGTTGGGACAGGGGGTTCTTGAGTTTAAGACCAGCCTCCTGCTATGTCCTATAAAACCAAACCAAAGCAAAATACCCTCAGGCTTGCAGGCTTGAGAACCTTAACTTCTTTTGGGGGATCAGAAGCATCTGGTTGCAGGCATCTCAGGGATCCTCAGCCTCACAGCTGAGCCCTGTTCTGAGTCTTTGAGTTTATTGTCTTTTTTCTTTGCTTTTTTCTTATTTGAGACGGGGTTTCTCTGTGTAGCCCCAGGCTGGCCTTAAACTCACAGAGATGTACCCGCCTCTGCCTCCCAAGTGCTGGGATTAAAGGCGTGCGCCGCCACCATCCGGCCGAGTCTGTTATCTTAAGCTCTCAATCCTCCTCTTGGACAGCTACCTTTGGGGGACAAGTGGGAAGCCCTTTGCTTCCAGCTGTTCAGAGTGGGAGATCCCTAAGTCATCTGGTACCCGACCCTACCCTAGGTGTATTGTTTGAATGTTCAGGTTTAGGGACTCTGTACCAGCCCCTAACATATATCCCATCAGTCCTCCTGGGATCAGCCCCTTGGTCTGGAGTCACCTTCATCTCTTTTCCTGTCTCTGAGATGGTCCTCCAAGGAGTCCCCACATCACCTATCACCTCTTCCGGCTACCCCTCCCCCTTTGTTCTCATCTCTCCAAATCTTTTCTAACCACTGCCTGCCTCCATCGGGGAATCCTGAGTTCACATCTGGTTTTCTCCTCCCAGCAGGAGGCTGGCCTCTGGATTCTTGCTCATTCTGTCCCTCTGTTAGATACGGCAATCCCCTTGTAGCTGTCTCATTCCTGGGAGTTCCTGAGGCCACGAGGGCTCTCACAGCCCCATGTGACCCCCACTAGCCCCCTGACTGTTGTTCGTCCCCTGATCCTCTACCTGGTGGACACTCTTGAGAGTGGCCACCTGAGCTATCCCACAGAGGGTGCTAGGAGGTATCCAGAAGGCATGCATAGAATGTCCACTGCAGAGACACATGATGCTTGTCCTAGAAGAAGCATGGGTCACCTACTGGGCCACAGAAATGGGGCTTGTTGTCAGGGGACAGAGAGAGAAGCACTCAGGGTACCCAGGCCAGCCCAGGACAGGACACTTGTGCATTTTGTGCCGAATGGACTTTCTGACATTTTGTGCCTCTTCCCCTCGCATCTCGGCTGGCCCTGCTGTGGCCAGGCTTGGGACATCAGGCCAAGCTGCTAACTCCTTAAGGCAACTTCCTGTCCTCACCCCCTTATCTCCCCAGCCAGACCAAGGAAAGGAAGTCGTCCTCTCCCTCCAGAGGCACCCCCAGACCTCAGGAAGAGTAGCATGTCATGAGAAGGTTGGCCTGCTTCTAAGGCCCTCCTCTTCCTGTGTCTGCTGTGACTACAGTCCTCTTGCTAAGCAGCTGCGCAGCCTCTCCCTTGCCAAGAGCCTTCCATGACCCCCTGTGATCTTCTCCAGTAAGATCACGGCCAACTTGTCAGGCTTATCTCATGCTCCTGCACCTCCACCACCTCAGAGTCGGGTCACATCAACCCATCTCCATTCCTTCTCCAAGATTTGCTTTCTTCTTGTCCTTATCCACACCGTTACCTTCTCTGCCATTCCAACCCTCTTAGGACATTCCCAGCCAGGAGGGTGATTTTGTAATGAATGACCTTTAGCACAGGATGCCCCTGAAACAACCTTTGATGGTTCAGATGGTACTCATCTTGGAGGGACACACCAATTGGAGGCTGCCAGTAAGAATTCGGGCAAACACAGAAGCCCGGGGTACTGGTTAATTAGGAGCTCAAGGGGTGGGGGTGACGCTGTTAGAGCTTTGAAGGGTAAGGAGGGTTATGTTAGACCCTCAGTGATATTGGGTGAATGCAGTTCTCGCCAGTGCAGTAGGGCAGGCAGGAAAAGCAGATGAGATGCCAATACGGGAGGAAGAAAAGGAGTGAGCATTGTTCTATCAACGTTCATATCATGCAGTCAGGGGTTTAAGGCCCAGAGAGGAGCTGGAGTCTGCCCATGTCCACACATCTCTTGGGCTTCCCTCCTAGCTCCACATTACTTTACCTACCACAGTATCTGGCACAAAGGCACCGTCTCTTGGCCAGTTGTGTGCTCCGACTACCAGCACCTTGGCAATGAGAGGAGGGGGCTGTCTGGCTGGCAGGGGGCACACCGGGCCAGCCTGCCCTGCACAGCCTCGGCGGGAGGCCGAGTTAACAAAGAACCCTGATTTGCCTTGGAAATGGTATACCAGCCAAGCTTGTGTGGTCCTTGAGTCAGGGCTTTAAGTGGGATTTATCCCCATGGAACAGAGAAGAGGCCACTGAGGATCCTAAAAGCCAGGCCCTGTGTGCATGGTTGGGAAGGGGCTTAGGGTGGGCCTTACTCTGGGTTCTTCCAGGCTAGAGCTGAGTTCAGGTGGCTGGTCAAGTCCTCAGGCCAGTCTGGATTGCCCTGGCTACAGAGTCCAGGGAAGCCCCCTGCACTCTAGACCTATAGCCAGATAGTAGGTGGGATAGACCCATGTCTAATTCTAAGATTGCTAGTGGACTGTAGTCCTGTGGCCCCCCAGGAAAAAGTGGCGCCTTTGGCTTTCAGAATGGAGCAGTGGAAACACTCACGTCTCTATTTGTGGGCACCCGACTTCCTCTGCCTCACTCTTGCTTGTGGTCACACTTTCCATGACAATGCTGGGCCATTCACTGCCCAGAGGGACCAGCTGTCCTGACTTTCCCCTCCATGCCCTTTGGGGCCTTGGGTCCAGCTATGCCGCCGGGCCTCCACCCCAGCGTTCCCTGTGTGGGCAGCCAGCCCAGCTCCCTGGGGATATCCTGTCATTGTGGCCCAGTGCCTGGGCTCTGTTTCTGCCAGGTCACCCCCAGTGCCCTGAGTCCTTTCCAGGTCCTCAGGTAGAGCCTGGGAGTTCAGAGATGTGGGCAAAGTTGACAAAGGCAGCCAGGTCCTCAGCATGGCAGGGCCAAGCTCTGTGTCTAAGACACTTGATGGCCTGGTTTCTGGCCACCTCAGAGCAGATACATGGAGGACTCTCTTACCTGACCCAGAGCTGGCCCTGTGGGTGACCTCAGAATGTCGTCTACCTCTTTGGGGGGACTTCCCTGATGCCACAATTTATGGCTAACCCAACCGTGGCTCAGGAGACTAGGGGAATCTGTTACCACTGAGTGGTGACTCTTGGAGTGGTTAGCCACTGTGGGTGTCGCTGGATCTTAGGGTGGAAGGGAATTTCTGTGGGGCTGTGTTCCTTGGCTTCCAACAACTGCACTCCATGAAAATACTAGAATTTGCAAGCTGAGTTCTATTTGCCTCAAATTTCCTGGAGACACACCCCTCAGTTGCATATTCAAATCAGTACAGGCCCTCCTGGTTGATTATTCACAAAGGTGGCTGCTGGAGGTGGGGTGGGGAACGCTGCTAAGCCGGCTCTCAGGGTCCGAAAGAACAAGAGCTACCAGGGGCTGACTCTACGCCGATGCAGGTTGGCTAGTTAGTTAGCTAACTACCTTGTTGTGAGATAGGTTCTGCTTAACCAGGCTGGCCTGACACCTGCCATTCTCCCACCTCAGAAGAGCTGAGATCGCACGCCTGTGCCATCATCCCAAGTTCTTCACTGTATCCTTCTCTCTACCAGATGAGGCAAAGGCGCAGCCTGGTGAAGAGCAGGGAGCTCGCCTAGCCTTCTGTAGCTGCAGTGCTGTGGATGGAAACAGCCGGCTATGTGCCGCAGAGCACTGGGTCCTGTGAGGCTGGGCTGTTAACCCCATCTGCGTCAAATATGCTTCTCTCTCCAGCCCTGAGTTACAGCCTGGGAAAGTGCTGAGGCTGGGCTCCCAGCAATGTCCTTGGCACCCTCTTTGAGGTTGCCAAGAACCCTACCAGCCACCCTTGACGGGGGGAGGTGCTCCACCTGGCCTGCAAAGACCGTCGCTGAAACTCTACGGTGTGGCCTTGAACAGAGGCTTTGTGTCCCCGAACCCCAGTTTTCTCTATGCGAAGTGAGAAGTGCAGGAGTTCCCTGTCATAGTCACCCTGGAACTGACTATGGGGATGCCCACAGAGGGGACCAGGCTGTTGCTCCTAAGCAGTGACCCCCTGGCTCCAAGTCTATTCTCAAGAACCCAGCTTGGCTCTGGCCTCTGTTCGCCAGACTGTCTGTGATCTGAGCAGGAAGCTGGCCCAGGGTAATACCCACCCAGATCCTGGAGGCAAGAGGCCAGCAAGCGGGAACAAAGAACTTTCCATGGCTCCACAGTTAATGAGGAACTGACACTCTTGGGCCTCGACTGGTCTTTCACCCTCCTCTCCTTCCCCCAAATTTCCATCATTGCTGATATTTATGTTGGAAGTGTGCCCAGGACTTCAGGAACCTGCAGGAACCAGTGGAAAAACAATACAGAGCTTGTGGGCGGATTACTGAAGGTGGCGGCAGGTCTGTGTGCTTTCAAATACATTGCAAGGCAGCAAGCATCAAAACCGAATGGTTGCTTAAATCACCTCGGCGGATCTCTCTCAATTTCAAGACACTGGTGAAATACAAAGACAAAAAAAGAATGAAGCCCTTCTTTCAGGAGGGCCACAATTGTGAGGGGGCCCCTGGACAGCAAACAGCATATCCACCGAAGAGAGTTAGGAGCATGCTGGATGGGAGACAGACCCGGGGTGAACCCCCTATGTGCCTGTGTTACCTCAGGAAAGTTCCTAAATATCTCTGAGTCTCAGTATTATCATCTGTAAAATGGGAGTAGTAACAGGTACCACCTCAGTGGAATGTCACATTTAATTGAGGAAATGAGAGGCATTGCCAGCTGGTCACCTAACAGGGGTCACTCCCCACTGCTGACAACAGACACACCTTTTGTTAACAGGCCTGAATTTGCTTCAGGTAGCAAAAGTGTCCAGGCCGAGTGCATGAGTCATGAATGGTCTCAGCCAAGTGTCCTTCCTCTCTGCCAAAAACTGCTTTTCCCAGCTTCGCAGCAGCCCAGGCTGACCATGTCACCAAACTCTAGCCAATGAGGTATAATAGGACATTTGCTGGGGCATTTTTTTTTTTAAATAAAATACTGAGAATGAGAGAACTTGGATTTTGATGCTTCCTGCCCGTGACGTGCTATGATGTCTGGGGGCTGCAGCAGCTGTTTTGTTTCGTGAGGCATCCAGTGTGAGACCGTAAAACAGACTGACATTGGTTGAGGAAGGAGCGGGGTGGGGGTGCTGCTGGATGACAGAACAGCACCTCCTGAAATGGCTGACCTCCGGGTTTCTTTTTTGTTGTTGTTGTCGTTTTGTTTGTTTGTTTGTTTTTGTTGAGACAGGATTTCTCTGTAAGACAGTCCTGGCTGCCCTTGATCTCACTCTATAAACCAGGCTGGCCTCGAACTCACAGAGATCCGCCTGGCTCTGCCTCCCGAGTGCTGGGATTAAAGGCGTGCGCCACCACCACCCCGGTGACCTCCGGGCTTCTTATTCTGCCTGCTGGTTCTCATGCGTTTATTCAAAGCCACCAGAATCTGCAGGGTCTGTTTCTCAGGACTGTATGTTTGGCCCATAGTCTATGCCTGATGCCTCCAGCTGTGATGTCACATTCCTGGCTGCGTTGTCTGCTGTCCGGGCCAGGAGGCAGACAGGACACACGAGCTTGAAGGCCATGCTTTCCCTGGTCTTTCCACTCCATAGGTGAGTATGATAGGGCTAGGGACCAAGTGTCTCTCAAGACCTCAGGGTAGAGAGATGGAGAGGCACTGGAGACACCAGGATCCACCCTGACATGGCAGGAATGGTAGAGGCTGGACCAACTGGTGGGCGGTGGTACCTGTCACCACAGTTCTTGGATAGTCTCAAAAGGTCATTTTGCCCATCGTGATTTTATTTGGTCTCTTAATACAAGATCTCGCCATGCAACCCTGGCTGCCCTCAAAATCACAATCCTCCTGCTCCAGCCTCCAAAACACTGGGATTCCATCCTGATTTTTACCTGATGCCCCAGCTTTGAAGCCCTGTAAGGAAGGAGCACAGTGGGCCTGTGTGTGAGCCAGAATTTTAGACGTGCGCATAACCCCAGCTGGCTGGAAGCCGCAGGCAGGAACAACCCCACCAGAGGGTTCCACTAGAGGGGTGGGCCTGCAAGAGACAAGACTGAGAAGAAGCACAGCCAGCTTAGCCTGAGTGCTTCCCGTGGCCTCTGTGTGTGAACGGACATGTGACTTCGAGAGATAAAGTACAGTGGAGAGA
This sequence comes from Peromyscus nudipes, assembly GCA_902168325.1. Classification (NCBI taxonomy): domain Eukaryota; kingdom Metazoa; phylum Chordata; class Mammalia; order Rodentia; family Cricetidae; genus Peromyscus; species Peromyscus nudipes. The sequence continues at coordinate 10,853 of CABHPH010142611.1, forward strand.
GCGGAGTGGGGGTGTGTGTGTGGGGGGACAGGACTTTCCAGGCTCTATACTGAGCATCAGTGGAGAGAGGAGAGCATGGAGTTGAGCCTAGAGGACCAAGCCCATGGGCGGTTGCCGTCTGACCCTTGCCCCTCCCCACACACCTGTCCTGTGCATCTTCCTGGGTTGGTTCTGCATTCTGTATTTACCTCCTTGCCCTCCCTGCTTCCCTCTGTCTTATTTATTTTTTATAGTGCTGGGGGTTAATCCGGAGTCTCGCAGACGCTATGGAAATGCTCTGCTACTGAACCACATCCCAGCCCAGATGAAGCAGGGTGGTGTGAAAATGTGTGGGGGGGGGGGGGGGGGGGAGGGAAGAGTCCACGTGATGTTGCCTCAAACATCAGCCCTAGGGATTCACAGTAATGTGGTAGCCATAGGCCAAGTGTGGACACTATGGGTCCTGCCTGGACAGCCCAGCCATGGCCATAGCGTTGTGAACTGTATACTAGAGTGTTAATTCTTTGTTGTTGTTGTTGTTTCATTTTGCTTTGTTTGAGAAAGGGTGTACTGGCTAGTTTTATGTCAACTTGACACAGGCTAGAGTCATCCGAGAAGAGGGAACTTCAGTTGAGAAAATGCCTCCATAAGATCAGGCTGTAGGCAAGCCTGCAGGGCATTTTTTTTAATTAGTGATTGATGAGAGAGGGCCCAGCACACTCCTGGGCTAGTAATCCTGGGTGCTATTAGAAAGCAGGCTGAGCAAGAAATGTGAACAAGCCAGTAAGCAACACTCCTCCATGGCCTCTGCATCAGCTCCTGCCCCCAGGTTTCTGCCTCGAGTTCCTGCCCTCACTGCCTTTGATGATGAGCTGTTATATGGGAGAGGAAGTGAAATGAACCTTTTCCTCCCTCCCCACGTTGCATTTGGTCATGGTGTTTCATCACAGCAATAGAAACCCTAACTAAGACACAGGTTCTCACTGTGTAGCCCTGGATGACCTGGAACTTACCATGTAGACAAGGCTAGCTTCAAACTCACAAAGATCCACCTGCCTCTGCCTCTAACTCTGCCTCCTATGCTTGGCCCAGTTATTTTGCATTGTTTGGACAGAATTCCTGACAGAACAACCCGAAGGATGAAAGATTTGGTTTGGCTCACAGTTTCAGAGGTTTCTGCCTATCATGCTAGGAAGGCATGGGCAGGAAGCTCAGTTCAAGGAGGCAGGAGTATGTGGTAGAGGACCAGAAAAACAGAATGACAAAAAGCACTCAGGAATAGCATACTAAGGACCAATAGGCCCCACCTCCCAAAGCTTTGAGAATCTCCCCAAATAGTGTCACCAACTGGGGACCCTGTATCCAACCCAACTAACCTCAGCCAGCCCAGACATGGACAACCAGACAGCAAGGAGAAAGTCCCCAGGGGCTTCCCGGCCTCTTCAGATAAACAGAAGCTAAGGAAGATGCAGCTGTACCTGCCTGGCAAGTGCCTGCCCTGCCGTGGCCTGCCCTGCCTGTGGCCCCCTGGAGTGGGCACCTGCAGGATGCAGGACTAAGGGGCTGCTTCTTGGGAGCTCAGCCTGAATGGACCAATGGGGGAGGGGGGCTGAGGGGTTTTGAAGTATCCTAAGTTAGGCCTGTGTTCACAGTCATCCCCCTGCCAAAGTCTGCGACTCCAGTCACAGACTCCTGCCTTGGCTCCTCATTTAGAATGTTCCCCAGCAGGAGACCTGGAGGGACACATCCAGAAGGTAGAGTTGTGAAGGAAGGGAGGGCGCCCACAACAGTCCCACCACCTTGCCCTGCAATGGGACGTGAGGCTCAGAGCCTGTGAAGGAGCTAGTGGGCTCCGGCCACAGCACAGACACCCACCTGCTCTATGGCACTCGGCTCAGCACATCCTGCCTGCCTCGGGGCCACCTTCTTTTTAAGGTACCTCCTGCACCTTGGGAACTGAGAGCTCTTGTCAGAATGCTCAAATCCTTTACCCGGACTGAAGACAAACTCACTGGCATGTGATAAACAGACACACAGGCAGTAGTCCTTGGCCCCTAATCTGGGCAACTCATCTAGCCGTCAGCCACCACTCTCCACTGCAGGCCTCAGGAGTGCGCTTTGCTGAGGCAGAGCCTGGCCTAGGACCCCAATCCCTGCTGCTGTCACACCTCAGGCCACAGCAAATTCTGACATCACACGACCCCTCTCTAGACCCCAGCTTCTCCTCTTGCACCGCGGCCCCCGGGGATGTACAAACAGAACCCAGGGCCTCTTGCTGCATTCCAAACGTATGAAATTCCTGTGTTTTAGGCAGAGTCTTTGTCCATGGGAGGCTTCCTGGGGAAGCAGCCCACTGCTGTGGCTGAGGGGTCCGAGTCAGGCACTGGGGCAGGAGAAGGGGCCTCATTTATTTCCCTATACTTGCTGAGTGGACAGAGCCTCTCTGATTACTGGGTCCTGGGCAATGCCTGTCCCTTTGGGCCTCGGGGACCAGTATCAGTGCAGTAGGTGCTAGACAAGGTAGGCTCACCAACCCTGTGAGTCTTGCTCAGTTTGGGCCTCAGGAAATCTACAGCTACATTTGGACCACCTCAAAGAGCACCCACCAGCTCCCCACCTCCGCCTAGCTGCCAGGGCTCACCTCCCTAGCTCCCTCACATCTTAGTGTTTGCAAACAGGCCAGCAGCAACCAACATTCTGGCAGTCTTCCAGCAGAAAGGGGCTCCCTGGGTCCCCCTGGGGATAGAAACCCTGTTCAAACGGCTGACAGGGGCAGGAGATCACTGGCTCATTCCACTGAGAAGTCCTGGGCACACATTGCCTCAGTAATGGCTGAATGAAGAGTTCTCAAAGAATGACTTCAAGAATCCCCTCTCTGCTCCCTCTCTGACGGCAGGCTTCATCTTCAGGAGGACTCTACCCTCATGCTGGTAAAATGGCTGTCAGCAGTTCACTTGCTATCTCACCTATGTGACCACCTCAGAAAGAGGAGATTCTCTTTGCCAGCTTCTCTCTCTCTCTCTCTCTCTCTCTCTCTCTCTCTCTCTCTCTCTCGTTTTTTTTTGTTTTTTGTTTTTTGTTTTTATTTTTGTTTTTTTTCAAGACAGCCCTGTAACAGTCCTGGCTGTCCTGGAACTAGCTCTGTAGACCAGGCTGGCCTTGAACTCACAGAGATCCGCCTGCTTCTGCCTCCCGAGTGCTGGGATAAAAGTGTGTGCCATCACTGCTCGGCCTCTTTGCCAGCTTTTAACCAAGAGCCATCAGGCTTTCTAGGTGTGGGACTTTCCTGCTCCAGCTGGAACAGGGAGGCTGTTCTCTGAAAGCAGAGGTGAGGCTCCCCAGTAGACAGTCAAGGTTCAGAAGCTAAGGAAGGACTATGAACATGCAGGAACACAGTGGCTGCCCGTTGCTGGCTGGAGATGTCAGGTCAAGAAGAAGGTTCAGCTCTTTCTAAGCAGCTGTGACAGCCCAAAGGGGAGGTCGGGAGGTCCCTGAGTGCCCGGCCCACACCCCAAGGAGCACCAACAGCTACAAGTGGCTTTCACAGCCAGGAGACTCAACTCAGTGTCACAGCAGCTGGGGTGCACAAGGCCTGAGCACATGAGTCCTGGGCAGCCAGGAGATCCTTCAAGCAACACTGTTTACACTTATTCTTAGAAGCAGGAAGTGGGAGCTTCCTGAAAGCAAGCTGATGTCATCCACAAGCCCCGGGGTGGCTGAGGGGCCCTGCCACTTCCAAAGGATTATGGCTAACATCTCATGCAGAGAAACAAAGTCAGTCTGCAGCTTGCCTCTCCGGCCTCCCTCTCTATTCTCTCTATACTCTTATGCTCGGTATGGACCACCATCCTACAAGGCTGCCCTTGACTACAGGCCCTTGGCACTGGTAGGGTCAGAAGCTTCGTTCACTGAATCTTCCTGGTTCTGATCCCTCCCATGTGCTCATTCTTCCCATGTGCTAATCCCTCCCATGTGCTAATCCCTCTCTTGCTCCCATTCTTCCCATGTGCTCATTCATTATGTACCAGTGTTTTCCAAGTTCTAACATCTTCCTGGGAACTCTGAGGGGTTTAAACTAAACAGCACAAAGCAGTTCTTAGAACGAGCACAGTTTTGGATATTGATGCTTGTTTCTTTCTTTGGGCATCAGCCACAGTCAGAGTCTAAAAGAGGAAGGATCTTGGCTGTCCTCAAAATGATAATTCAAAAAGAAATACTGGGGGCGGGGGGGGGGCGGGGCAGAGCTCAGTGGTTAGAACACTGGCTGCTCTTTCAGAGGACCCAGATTCAATTCCTAGTACCCACACATAGTAGCACATAGTTCCAGGTGACCCGACACCATCTTATGGCCTTCGTAGGCATTGCATGCACGTGGTGCACAGACACACACGTAGGCAAAATACACATATAAAATAAAAAGAAATAAACCTATTTTTTGGAGGGGGAAGAAATGCTTCTGAGACACTAAAGGGCTGAGGGCTGAGAGGCCTGGGCGCTGCCCTTAGCTCTGGCCCTGCTTCGCCAGATAACCTTGGGGAATGTGGTGGACTTCTGACCTCCTTGGACTATCCCACAGCCCTCTTAGCTCAGTGTTGGCAGATTCTTCCTCAAAGGTTAAACCGAGCTCAGCCCTGGCACTAGCCTCTACAGTCTTACTGCTGTCGACAGCCCTGTCCCTGGGGTTCTGTTTGCTTTCTTCTCTGTGTGTGATTTTTCCACAAGTGACTGTTGACAACACAATCCCAGCTCTCCTTCAAGGAGGTACACAGAGCCGAGCCCACATCCCAGCCAAACAGTGGATATGACTCTCTAGTGTGGGTCAGAACCTAGCAACATGCTTTGGGCTCCCATGGCTCCTGGGACTTGCCCCTGTTAAGGGATGAAGCAGAGAGCCAGGGCTGCTGGGGTTCCAAACTGGAAAAAAAAATGCATGAAAATGGGCTTTCCTTCTAAGATATCCAGGGACTGTCAAATGAGTGAGACCCATATGTTAGTCCCCAAATCCACCTCATGGAGGGACTTGCATGGCTGTTCCCAGAGAGGTACTCCTGAAAGCCCTTGTCCTGGCAACCCAGACACAAAGGGTCTGGGACTCCCAGCAACAAGTGTTTCCTGCCCAAACCGGCTATAAGCCAAGCACAGCATGGCCATGCTCAGGTCAAAGCAATCGTGTGGCCTTCGCCCTCAGCTTCCGGTCCTGCAGTGGGAACGAAGTTGGGATTTAAAGCACCATGTGAATCTAGAGCTTCACCAGGTTCACTCACAAATGCACATATCTCAGAGTAAGAAATTTAAATGTACAAACAGTTAGATACCGTCATTAAGCATTTCAGACACCTGCCCCTAGATTCCCCTGGGCATGGGATGGTAGCGGGACCTTGGCATAGAGTCCGTGAGAGGCACATCCTGATGTTTCCTTCCTTTGACAATTTGTCAGGAGCTTGGAGGTGCAGATAGGCAAATTGAGACCAGTCCGCCAGTCGCTATCACCCTGTGGGGGTCGCTATCTTCAAGGGCCGTTCTGAGGCATGTGAGGTACCCTAGGCTCCAGGGTCTTCCTGTCTCTGCCTCACCCCAGTTCCAGGCTCTGGGTTCTTGGGGGTTCTGTCAGTAGTGGGTCCACCTCTCAGGCAGCTTGCCTATGATGTCTCCTGGTGTTCAGTCCCCTGTCTGCTCCCCATTTATTTCCCCTCTTGCTTTGGTGTGTCCAGTCTCAGGATATTCTTTTTTTCCCAGAGCTATGGAAATACCTCTCCATAACCTTGACTTTGACAATGGTTTCTTAGGACGCTGAAGTCACACGCCATAAATGAAAGACTAGATAAACTGGGCTTCTCTAAAATTCAAAACATTCTGTGTTACAAAAGACATTATTGAGAGTTGGGATGTAGCTCAGTTCGCGGAGTACACGAAGCCCTGATTTTGATCCTCAGCACTGCTTAGACCAGATGTGGTGGCATGGGCCTTTAATCCCAGTGTTCTGGAGGAAGAGGCAGAAGGAGCTGAAGGTCAAAATCATTGTTGATTTAAAAAAAAAAAAGACAGTATCAAGAGAGTAAAGGACAGGCTCAGAATGAGAGAAAATACCTACAATCCATATTGTAGATAAGTCTTGTTTCTAATCCTTTGAAAAGGCTTTTAAAATATATATTTAGCCGGGCGGTGGTGGCACACACCTTTAATCCCAGCACTCGGGAGGCAGAGCCAGGTGGATCTCTGTGAGTTCAAGGCCAGCCTGGTCTCCAAAGCGAGTTCCAGGAAAGGCGCAAAGCTACACAGAGAAACTCTGTCTCGAAAAACCAAAATATATATATATATTTATTATTATTATTATATTATTATTATTACTTACAGTTTCATGCTGTGTAGCCCAGGTTGGCCTTGGACCTTGGCGCCTCCTTCCTCAGCATCCCTAATGCTGGGATTACAGGTGTGCACCATGACATGGGGCTGGAGAAAGCGTTCTTTAAACGTTGCAGCATATTGGTAGAGAAGGGAGAAGTTACACGCAGGTTATGCCATAAGGAGAAACACGGTGTTTGGAAGAGGAAGCTAAGCACTTCCAGGGAACATTAAGCCCCACAGTTTGCTCTTCTCTCAGTGACAGACTTGCATGGGGGACTTTAAAAAGTCTGCAGGGACTTTGCAGAGAGAGGGCAAGATCAGCAGAGCTGGCTTACCGGGTGGCCTGGGTGGGGACTACAGCCCCTGGCCAGTAGGAGGCAGTCTGGAGATGGCTGACCCGTGGCTTCCGCTCTTCACAGCAGAGCAGGACTATAGTTACTGGAGACCTGTGGGCCTCACAGGGGTCTGGGCTCCAAGCTCATTTATCGGTTAGGTCTCGGTTAGTGGTAAATGAGAGAAACCCAAAGGGATGATCTATCATCTGATGAGCACAAATGGGGCCCTCTTAACTCACGCCACTGTAGACAGGCTGACTGTCCAGAAGACAAAATGTTGGTGCACTGTGGCCTTAGGCTCTTGCAGGCCTGAGGACTGGCTCCTGGAAGCTCCATCTTAGAAACAGCTTATCACGTGCAGAGGCCCAGAGGCTCTGTTCAGCTTGCATGGGGGTGGGGTGGGGGGCCTGCATGGGTGCAGAGCTGGCGTGTGAGGCTGGGAGTCCAGCGCTGTGTGTGACTCAGACCCAGGGGGCTGCCCGGTAAGAAGTGGGCAGCTCCTGTTTGTTCCAAACCCTCAGCCTCTCAGGCAACCTGGAAAAAAACAACCCTTCCAGCAGGAAACGGCCATGTATTCCAGCCTGCAGCACAGAAAGCCAAATCTTGTGACAAGTATATAAAAACAAAACCTGCGAAAGGCAACTCTCACAATAGAACATTAAAAGAAAAAAAAAACACACACTTTTTTATTTCTACAAGTAGCACACATTACTGTAGCAAAGCTTTAAAACACAGATAAGTGAAAAGGGTACAATGATCTCACTCACTTCCAGGAACAACCGATGATAGATTTTACTCTCTTTCTCGGGCTTTTCTCTATGCTGACACGTCTGGTCAGAATGTGGACATTATTTACAGATTTTCACTTTGTAGCGTTCGGTGGACTTTTTTTTCCCCATATCCATAGGAGCACATTACCACAGTCCATTTTCTGTTGCTATGATAGACTACCTGAGACTGGTCATTTCTAAAGAGGAGAGGTTCGTATTGGCTCACAATTCCAGAGTCTGCTATGGCAGGTGAACAGCTCTTGCTCCTTCAACTCTTAGTTCAGCCCGGAGGGGTAGATGGGAAAGAAACATGGGCGTCAAGTTGCTCGATCCAGCCTCCCTGTCCTGTGATCTCTAATGTGCTCACTAATGTCAGTGGTTTGCCTAGATGGGTCCCAAACTCTGCACCCTCCTGCTTCAGCCTAGGGGGTCTAGGTATGTAGCCTCTTGCCTAACTTGAGGAAAGAACATGAAGGTAGGGAGAAGAAAGGCCTTTGTGTTCTCTTATCTCTCTGTGCTGTGTGAATCCCTCACCTCAAGCAAATATTATTTTTATAATTGAAATTCCTATGGAAACAAATGGTTTATAAAATCATGAACAGCAGACGGAGGGCAGAGTGGAGGAGGCATCTGTAACATACACACTAGCTTGTTTTTCATAGTCTATAGGGAACCCTTACAGATCAATAAGATTAAAATCAGCCTGCCAATAGGAGAGAGGGTAGAGCCAGAAGCCGACAATCTCCTACACACACACACACACACACACACACACACACACACACACAAACAACCCAAAAACCACAAGCAGGTGACAAATGTTCATTTGCATAAATAATCAAAGAAACACACCTCAAAACAATACAAAGACAAAGATAAAAACGTCACCTACCAGACCGGCAAGGGTGGAAAACAGGACAGAGCCAAGCACAGTGGATGGGGACTTGCCAGGCACCAGCTGGGCAGCAGGAAGGAGCCAGGGTGTCCAGTTCCTTCTCTGGAGTGGCACTGGCCAGGTGATCAGAGCCTTAGAGGGACAAGCCCTTCACACCACCCTTCCCCTGATAAGAATTTATCCATGGAATAATTGTCCATGGTGCTGAGAGTCAGAGAGCTCAGAAAAGAGCCACATTAAATACTTCACAAAATGTGGTGATTCTCGGCAAGTGTTTAACAGAATCCTGCACCTGTGGTGTGGTTTGAATGTGACTCCCAGCCCCCTCCCCAGAGGTGGGTGCTCATGAGGAGTTTGGTCCTCACTGTCACAGTGAAAGAAGTTGGTGAGGGATCCATCCCCATGAAAGGGTTAATGTGGTGTTGTGGGAGTGGGTTCATAGTCTCACGGACATTAGATCTCAAAACAAACAAACAAAAACAAACATCAAATCACATAGTGCTCTGTACGTCCTTACCTATCCTACCTACCAGGAGTTTTCACTGTGTGTTCAGAAATCAACGTTTATAGGGATGGGGTATAGCTCAGTGGTAGAGTGCTGTCCGTTATGTGTGAGGAGGCCCTAGGTGGACTCCCTGTCACTGTACAATATATAATTTAATTAAAAAATAATTACATCCTCCCCCCTTCAATAAATGACATTCAGCATTTAAAATTAATATATATATATAATTGAATGAATACTGCGAATGTAATCTATGAATACCACAAATGTGATTAATATCATGAGTGTAATTAATGAATATCATGAGTGTAAATTAAAAAATAAATAAATAAATTTAAAAAAAAGAAAAAGCAAAGAAGAGAAAAAAAGTAGATTATTGAAACTACCTTTAAATGCAAAAAGCAGCTACTAGTTTTAAATATTTTACATTGATATGGATTTTTGTATACTGATACAAGTTTAAGGTTATTTTGGTTAGAATATGATATATGTATATATATTTCTACTCTTGTTCAAGGTATTGTAGCTACACAGCACATCTAACAATATAATGTAAATTTCTAGTCCTTTAAAAATTATCATTACAAATATTTAGAATAATATAGAAATGCATGTTAGTAGTTAGTCACCTATTACAATCAAACTTGTAGTCATATTAGGTATGTTTTCTAGATCAAATAGATATATTTTAGATAGACAAGTGGTCTTAAAACCCTTCAGAGATCTGTAGAATATGGCATTTAAGATGTTTTAATAACATAGGTTATTTTTCTTATGACAATGAAGCATATCTGCTCCTGGCAGCATCAAATCTACTTGAGAGAAGATGATGGACATTGAAGAAACTCCACATGGAGTGGCAAATGTCAGCCTCTGGGCAAGAAAGTTCTCTTGCCTCTACTACTGACAGTATGCTGTCCAAATTGGACAATCAGGACACAAAAGAAAGTGACTGCCAAACTTTGCCAAGACAAGGTAGGAAAGCCCTTCAGAATATCCTGCTTCACAGAAAAGTATGTCAGATATGCTAGGCCTGTAGGCTGAAGATGGATGCCCCAATGATGCTGAGGAATCTTAGGTAACTGTCCAGGCAGCCAGCTGTTTCTGTCATTTCTTACATTTTTTTGGAAATTGCTTGTACTTCCTGATTATTTGGGTAATATTATTTCCTTCTTGGGTCTCTGATCAAGTAGAAGACATTATAGTTATAGTTTCCCTTGTTATGAGATTCAGAAAAGAAATTCACTAAAGAAGTGTAGAGTGTATAAGGTTAAGAGAAATTAAAAGACAGTTTTGGTAATGCAAGTTAAAATAGAAAGTGAATTAGGTACAACTTTTTTGATTCACCAAGATAGGATACATAATGGAATATTTTCTCTGAATTTGTCAAATGTTTATGGATCAGACATTATTGATGCCTGTATATATTTTATACAGTTATTGTATGTACTGTGTATAGTTTTCTTATATTAGTTATAACTTTTTTTTATTTTAGACAGAAAAGGGGGAATGTGGTGATATTTTGTCTGTGCTCTAACAAAGAAAGCTTGCCTGAAGATCAGAGGGTGGAGCTAGCTATTAGTTTACCATAGAGATCTGGAGGTCTGTACAGACAGACAGGAAGTGATATGGCTGGGCAAAGAGAGGAATGTAATGCAGGCAGAGACAGGAGCTCGCCCCCATTTCAGTCTGAGGAGTCATGGAGGTAAGAGGTAACTGTGGTTGCTCCTTTACTTCTTTTATTTTTCAGCATTTGCCCTGGTATCTGGCTCTGGGTTTTTATTATTAAGACCAATTAGAATTTGTGCTACAGATATGGGTGGGTTTTGTAGATGTATCCATTGGGAATTAGTTCGACACCCTGAATTTTTGTTGATTGTGGGTTTTTGTAGTGGTCTTCATCTGTTGCAAAGAGAAGTTTCTCTGATGAGAGGTAAAGACTACACTTGTCTGTGGTATAAGGGCAAATGTTTATAGGTTGTTGTTAGGGATTATGCTGATTTAGTACATTAGTGGTTGTAGGTTCTTCTCAATATCCGTGACTTTACTAGCTCTGAGTAGTTAACTAGGTTTCCAGTACCAGACTTGGTATCCCCCTGGTTGAGTAGATCTTAAGTCCAATTAGAGAATAGTTGGTTACCACCATGGTTATGTGTGCCACTACTGCACCCTTAGAGTTATAGTGTCATGCTGGTTGTTTATGTGGTTCATAGACATCATAGCTAAGTAAGACTGTTGGTTGTCTTTCTTTCCTTTGGAAGCTTCCATGGTGGCTGTACTGGATGGTTTGTGTGTCAACTTGACATAAGCAAGAGTCATCATAGAGGAAAGAGCCACAGTTGCAGAAATGCCTCCATGAGATACAGCTGTAAAGCATTTTCTCAGGGAGAAGGCCTAGCCCATCATTGGTGGTTCTATCCCTGGGCTGGTGTCCTGGGTTCTATAAAAAATTCAGGATGAGCAAGCCAGTGAGCAGCACCTCTCCATGGCTTCTACATCAGGACCTTTCTCCAGGATCCTGTCCTGTTTGAGTTCCTGTCTGGACTTCCTTCAATAATGAACATTAATATGGAAATATAAGCCAAATAAACTGATTTGCCTTTTTAAAAAAAATAATAATTACAGGGCCAGTGGGATGGCTTCATGGATAAAGGTGCTTGCTGCCAAGACTGGGAGACTCAAGTTCAATTCCTAAGACCACTAAAGTGGAAGGAAAGAACCGGCTTCTAGAAGTTGTCCTCTGATCTCCACATGTGTGCCATGGCGTGTACAATCAATAAAAATATAACAAAAATTATATATTGTAGTTGGAAGGTATCTCTGGTCTTGCCCAGGCCCCACAGTCCCACGTCCCAAGAGCCAGGTGGGAAAATCCAAGAGAGAGAGTGGGAGGAGAATGGAGAGGAAGGAGACTCTGCTAGCTGCCGCCAGGAGAAGCAAGATGTAAAAGTACCGGTAAGCCACAAGCCACGTGGCAAAGTATCGATTTATAGAAATGGGTTAATTTAAGATGTAAGAACTAGCTAGTGAGAAGCCTGAGCCATTAGGCCATATAGTTTAAAAATAATATAAGCCTCTGTGTGTTTATTTGAGACCAAGCGGCTGTGGGACGTGGGTGGGAGAGATTCGTCTCGACTGTAGGGCACATATATATATTCAACTACCATTTGGTTGAGTGTCCCATTACCTGTGTGTGTGTGTGGAGCTTACAGTTCAATAGGAAGATGCTGACAGAGCAAATGAAGCCATATGCCTGCATCAGTACATCTTGTCACCCTGGCTGTGAGGAGCGGGGTAACAGGTGTGTCATCAAGGGCAGCTTCCAGGGTGGTCTATGATCCCTCTCTCCCAGAATTCAAGTGGACCGCAATTCCTTCCCCTTGAGTGGGGGAGGGATGCCTGACTTGCTTAGAGTCAATAGTGAAGTCCAGGTGATGAGAAGATGATCTGAAACTGGGTCATAGAGGCTCTGCAGCAAAGACAAAACAAAACAAAGCTTGTAGAAATATTCGCCTAAGTAGTGGTGGCGCACGCCTTTAATCCCAGCACTCTGGAGGCAGAAGCAGGGCATCTCTGTGAGTTCGAGGCTAGCCTGGTCTACATAGTGAGTTCCAAGACAGCCAAGGCTGCATACTAAGTGAGACCCTGTCTCAAAACAAAACAAAATAGCAACCACTGAGTCCATGGCTCTTTCTCTTGAGTGACTTCTGCTGGGCCGGGCAAGCTCCTAGGCTGTGAACGGATCTGGGGAGAAGTCTGACTGGCACAGGAAGGACCTGAGGGCCTCAGTTCAACAGCCAAGGAGGAAACAAAGCCTGCTGCCAGTCAATCGCATGGCAGCCAGAGGATCGTTTTGCTCCGGTCGAATCTTGAGATGCCTGTAATTCACGTGAGACCTTGAGCTGCAGGAAGCAGCTAAGCTGTGGGGATTCCTGCCCCATAGGAACTGAGATAGTAAACAGTGAATTCAGGACATCAAGAAGTCCTTGGGTGAGCACATTACCCTGTGTAGGTCCAAGTGCACAGTAACATCGTTCTGACAAACTCCCCCAGCCAATGCATACAGCCCTCTGTCCATTTCTCTGATCTTCAGTTTCTCTGAGTGTCCTGTTTTGTTTCCACACTATAAGGTTTGCACTTCTGTATCAGGCTTTCTTTTTGGGCTGCCAACCAGCTCCCAAATAAAGGCACAGAGACTTAATCGTTATGAATGCTCAGTCTTATCTTATGCTTGTCCCACGAGCTCTTGTAACTTAATTTAACCTGTTTCTCTTCACCTTCGTTTTGCCTCAGAGCTTTTTACCTTTCTTTTATTCTGTATGTCCTACTTCTCTGCTTCCTCTGCGTCTGGCTCGCCTCTGCCTCTGCCTCTGCCCCCGCCTCCGCCTCCGCCCCCCCCCCACTCTGTTCTCTCCAGAGCCTAGATTCCTCTTCCTACTTATTCTCTCTGGCCTCCAGCCCCGCCTATCCCTCTATTGCCTAGCTATTGGCCATTTTAATTAGATCAATCAAGTGCCTTATGCAGGCAAGGTAAAACAAATACAACACATCTTTACATAGTTAAACAAATTCATCATAAACAAATGTAACACATCTTTACATAATTAAACAAATGCAGCATAAACAAATGTAACACATCTTTGCCTAGTTAAACAAATATTCTACAACACACTTCTTTTGATAATTTACTCCTAAGTTTTTGGGGCACTTGTTATTGTTTTGAGATGGAGTTACATAGTAAGTAGCCCAGCTGGCCTCTCTCTCCTGCTGCTACCCCTCCCAGTGAAGGTGTGCCACACATTTCTGCTAGATTTTTTTTTTAACTGTGTAGACTGCAATTTGGATGAACTCATTTGTGGTTTACTGGTTTTTATTGTCATAGTTGACTCTTTAGGATCTGACTTGTGTAAGACCCTGATTTGTAAATGGATCCTTCCCTTTCCAGACTGGGAGCTACAGGCTATCGTTGCTTGCCCAGCTCTCTGGCTGGACTCCCTGTGTAATGCTGGGTAGAAGTGGTGTGGTATACATCTGCTGTGGCTGCTGCTGATTTAGGAAGGAAACACCCATTTTCTACCAGTAAGTGAGGTGTTAGTGGGTTTTCCTAGACCCCTGCATCACACTGGGGACCCACCCTCTGGTCCTTCTCGCTGTCTTCAGATGAGTTTGGCCGTCTTGCCAAAAACTTGGTCTGTATTTTTTGAAAGGAACAAGACGTTTTTGTTCTTATTGTATTGAAAGTATGTGTCAGATCCAGGTTGGTGGAGGTGATGTCTGATATGTAGCTATTGAGCCTACCTTGAATTCCTGTGGCAAATTTCACTGAACTTGGTCTCAGCGTAGAAGAGTTCTGTGATCTAGAACTGGTTTGCTAGGATTTTAGTAACCACATGCATGGAGGTGTGGGCTACGGTTTTCTTATTTCTGGAGTCTTCTAGTTTGGGTATCAATTTAGCATTGGCCTCAGAAGAATAAGTGAGAAGAGCCTCCCTCTGCTGATTTTGGAAGAGTCTGAAGCATTGGTGTCACCCACTCTTACTAGTCTGCAGGCATTTGGCTGGCTGGGCCATGACTGGATTCCTACTTCAATCTCTTTAGTTGATGCAGATTATCTAGACTCATATTCCTTCCCCAGTGGTTTTGATAATGTCTTCTAAAAATCTGCTCATTTTATGTAAGTTTTCTCTTCTGTTCTCATATAGTTGTTCATGGTATTCCTTCATAGTTTATTTCCTTAAGGATGGTAGTAACCTGCCATTCTACCTTAGTTACCTGTCCCCAAATACCTGACAGAAACAGCTTAGGAGAGAGGGTTTGCTTTAGCTCATGGCCTGAGAAAGTTCACCCCATTGGCCTCAGCTCCATGTTCCTAGTCTTCCGTAGGTAGGCCAGAGCATCATGGGAACAGGCAAGTGTGGAAGAGAAGCCTGTTTACCTTAGGAAGGAGAGAGGCCTGAGATTAAAAAACAAAACAAAACAAAACAAAAAACAAACATACAAAACAAAACAATACAAAAAACAGCCCTAAGGTCCCTTACATCCTTCAGCTAGGCCCTATTTCCTGAAGCTTCTAGGACCTCCTAAAATAGTGCTGACAGGGAGCCAAGAGTTCAGTATATGGGCCTGTAGAGAACCCTTGAGAATCAGCCAATTCTCTCTCTCTCTCTCTCTCTCTCTCTCTCTCTCTCTCTCTCTCTCTCTCTGTTCTTTTCTTTTCTTTTGAGATGGGGTCTCACATATTGTTCAGGCTGGTCCCCAACTCCTGGGCTACTCTTCCTGTTTCAGCCACATGCTAGGATCATAGGTATGAGCTACCATGCCCCCACCTCCCATTCACTTCTGATTGTGGCCATTTGAGTCTTCTATCTTACTTTCTTGGTCAATACAGCAAAGCATTTTCAGTTTTCTCCCTTCTCTTCCACACATGCCCGTTCCCATGATCCTCTACCTCACAGAAGACGTCAGGGCCTTGGGTTGAACCTCTGAAGCCATGAGCCTGATTGTTACCACCCCAGGCATGGTGACATATGTCTGCAATCCCAGAATTCACATAGGAAATGAGGAGCTCAAGGTCATCCTTAGGGACGGAGTAAGTCGGAGGCTATCCTGGGCTACATGAGACCATGTCACAAAATGAAAAGTGCATCAGAGAACCAACATTTAGTTTCTTTGATTTTTCTTTGCATTTTTCTAGTCTTTGCTTTTCTTCCCCTTTCTTTACCTCCTCCCTTAACCCTTCCTCTCCTTCTCCTCTTCCTTTCATTTGTTCTTTCTTCACCCACCATTCTACCCACACCCCCCTCTCAGGATCTATGTAGCCCATGCTGGTCTGAAACTCGCGAGCCAACTACCTCAGCCGCCAAGCACTAATCCACAGAGCCCAGCTTTCTGGTTCCTTGATTTACACGCTAATTTGTGCTCTGCTTCCCTTTAGTCATGGTCTTGAGGCAGTCTTTGAATGTGTCCATATTAAACTACTCTAGATCTCCTCTTAAGCACAACTGAGGTATGTCCCATACATTTTGGCATTCTGTGTCTTCGTTTTCATCCATCTCAAGATATTTCTTAACTTTTCCTCTTATGCTCTGGTTATTTGGGAATATTCTCTAAAAATGCTTGTTTTTTAAGACACCGGGTCTGTCTTGTTCAGACTTGCTCCAAACCCCTGAGGTTGAGCTGTCTATCTGGGGTTACAGAGGTAGGTGCCACTATATCCTGCCAGAATACCTCCTCTTCTTCTCCTCCTCCTTCTTTTTTCTATTTTTCTTAAGAAGTGTTTTTACATCTATGTATTGAGTTTCTTAAATTTGGCCAGTGTATGGGACATCTGTCTCATATCCCAGTCAAGGCTTAGGGACCATTGTAGAAGAAGTTGCAGAAAGATTTTAAGAGCCGGAGGTTGGCCGGGCGGTGGTGGCGCACACCTTTAATCCCAGCACTCGGGAGGCAGAGCTAGGCGGATCTCTGTGAGTTCGAGGCCATCCTGGTCTACAAAGCAAGTTCCAGGATAGGCTCCAAAGCTACACAGAGAAACCCTGTCTCAAAAAACCAAAGAGAGAGAGAGAGAGAGAGAGAGAGAGAGAGAGAGAGAGAGAGAGCGAGCCGGAGGGAAACTAACAGGAATATTGCACTTAAGCTCACAGTGACTGTGGGTGCCTGTCCAAGATCAAGCCATCATCGTTCAAGTGTGGAGGGGGAAAGGGAGTCCCCACCCCTCACTGAAGAGTTATGGCCAGTTAATGGCTTCTCAGTGATGGAGAGTTGGTTTTCTTTAAGGGTTTGGTCCTCGTAGGTTGACCACACTCCAGTGAGTGGTCCCATATCCAGGAATATATGGGCAGCACAAATTGGACTGGATGGGTTATTAAAAGAGGAGAGGAGAGGAGAGGAGAGGAGAGGAGAGGAGAGGAGAGGAGAGGAGAGGAAGAGAGAGAGAGAGAGAGAGAGAGAGAGAGAGAGAGAGAGAGCACACAAAGTTGAAGTGCAGGATGGGATGTGGGGGTGGACCTGGGAGGAATTGGGGAGAGGACTGAAGGGTGAATATAATCAAAATACACTGCATAAAATTATCAAATAATTAATAGAATAAAGTATCAACAGAGTAACAGTGGGTTTCCAACTTCATTCTATTATGGCTGAGGAACATTATGGTTTCAACATGAAATGTTCTTCGCAGGCCCAGGTGCCAAAGGCCTGGTGCTTAGTTGGTGGTACTATTTTGGGAGATAATGGAAACCTCAGGACATGAAGCCTTCCTGTATGACATAGGTGTCATAGTTACTTTTCTCTTGCATCAAGATCAAGGCAACTTTCAAAAGGAAGAATTTAAGTGGGCTTATGGCTTCAGAGGACTAGTGTCCACGATGGCAGACCAAAAGCAAGGAGGCAGGAACAGCTGAGAGCTTACATCTTGATCCAAAAGCAGGAGGCAGAGAGCACAGTGGGGATGGTGGGAGGCGTTTGAAACCTCTTTAAGTCTACCCCTAGTGACACACCTCCTCTAACAAGGCTACATGCTCCTAATTCTTTCCAAACAGCCACCACCTGGGAACCAGTATTCAAAGGCCTGAGATTTATGGGGGACACCTTATTCAAGCCATCACAATGGGTCACTGGGCACATGCCTTTGAATGATCTACCTCACCCCTGGACCCTTCCTGTCTCTTCCCGGCCACCATGAGGTGAGCTGCTTCACAATTCAACAACTGCCATGGGGCTCTGAATAAGAAGCCAGCCAACCAGGGGAGGGAAACTTGGAAGCTATGAGCCTGTCTTTCCTCTTGTAAGCTGTTTCTCTGGAGTGCTTATCACGGTGATGAAAACTTTGACCAAGACAGAATTTTGGTACCTGTGAGGTGGTAGTGATGCCAGCTGTCTGCCCCTGTGGTTCAGAAACCTCTGGAACTGACTTGTGGAGGGAATCTGGAAAAGTTTGGAGATGTGGTGCTAGAGAAGCCCCAGGATGCTGTAAGCAAAGTTTAGTGGGTAATTCTACTGGGAGCTCAGAAGTCCAGCATGCTGATAGAATCGTGAACAATAGAGTGTTCAGGTTTCAGCAGGAACCTGACTCACGTAGCACTAGAGGCCATTCATGTTGGTGGTGGTTTGAATGAAAATGGCCCCCATAGGCTCAGTGTTTGAATGGTTGATCTCCAGTTAATGTAACTATTTGGGAAGGATTAGGAGGTGTGGCCTTGTTGGAGGAAGTGTGTCACTGGGGGCAGGCTTTGAGGTTTCAAAAACCCTCAACAGTCCCAGTGTCTCTCTCTCTCTCTGCCCATTACCAGTGGATCAGGCTGTACAGTTCTCAGCTACAATCCCATGCCTGTCTGCTTCCTGCCGTGATGACCATGGACTAACCTTCTAAAACGGAAAGCAAGCCCCAATTAAATTCTTTCTTTTAGCTGGGTGTGGTGGCACACACTTTTAATACCAGCACTCAGGCAGAGGCAGAGGCAGGTAGATCTCTGAGTTCAAGGCCAGCCTGGTCTACTTAGTTCCAGGACATCCAAGGCTAAAAGAGAAACCCTGTCTTGAAAAAAACATAAATAAAAAATAAAATTTAAAAATGCTTTCTTTTTTAAGAGTTGCCTTGGTCATGGTTTCTCTTCACAGAAATAGTATAGTAACTAAGACAATGCTCCATTGTGGCAAAGAACTTGTCTATATTTTGCCCAGACTTTGTAGAAAGCTAATAGATGGAGAAAAAAAAGTTTTTTTGAGGCAGGGTCTCTCTCTATATAGCCCTAGCTGCCCAGGAATTTGCTATGTAGACCAGGCTGGCCTTGAACTCACAGAGATCCACCTGCCTCTGCCTCCCAAGTGCTGGGATTAAAGGTGTACACCATCACACCTAGCCCAGATGGAGAAAATTTTATGACAGTTTGGAGTTTAGGCTGTTGCTGGCTGCTTTTAGCCAGGTTTACAGTAAGAATCAAGAGCAGAAAAAGCAGAGTGGAAAGACTTGAAAAACTTGCAGTTTTGTCAGAAAAGCTGTATGGTTAAAGTTGCCCCCAAGGAAGAGATGGTTAAAAAGATTAAAAGAGCCGGGCAGTGGTGGTACACGCCTTTAATCCCAGCACTTGGGAGGCAGAGCTAGGGGGATCTCTGTGAGTTCGAGGCCAGCCTGGTCTACAGAGTGAGATCCAGGACAGGCACCAAAACTGCACACAGAAACCCTGTCTCGAAAAACCAAAAACCAAACCAAAACAAAAAGATTAAAAGAAAATAAGTACTTTGTTCCTGGACCACAGGTTCCTTGGTGGCACCTCAAGAGTCAGCCAGCACCATCCATCAGAGGCTCAAAGGCTCAAAGGTGTGAAGAAGTAAAATCATATGAAAAACTTTGTTTTGACAGGAGCACTGGCTTCAGGCCCTCAGAGGCCACAGCATCCACGTCTAGTGGGGCCTGGCTATTGCTCAAGTTGGCAGCAGAACTTGATGTCATCTGCATGACTGGTTTTTGTAGGCATGTAGTATATAAATGCTATGAGCCTTAGAGACTTTTACCCAGATTCCGAAAGCAAGCTTAGGAGACTCACTCAGTACTGTGTTCCGGGGTCAGAATTCCTGTCAACAACCTAGGAAAGAACCATGTGGAGCTGTGAGAGAGAAGCCTAAGCTGCAACAGAACTCAGGAAGGCGAGGATGCCGGGAACATGGAACATCTGCTCAGGAAAGTTGCAAGCAGTGAGCAGAGCCAGCCCAGGAGAGGCCACATGTGCTAAAGCCAGCATAGTCAGAGCCAAGATTGCCTGAGCCCTTTAGGGCTCACATCATCCTACCGTAAGTTCCAGATGCCAGAGGCACAGGATTTAATGTTTGTCCTGCTGGGTTTTCCTTCCCCTTCCTTCTGGGATGGGAATATTTAAACTGTGTTACTGCATATTGGAAGTATATCTTTTTCAGTTTTATGGGAGGCTCACAGGTATGAGTTTGTTTTGAATCTTTGAAGATGCTTTGGACTTGGGTTTTTGAGCAACACTGGGACTGTTGAGATGTCTTAGAGATGTACTAAAGAAAGTTTTTCATGAGGAGATGGGCATGAGCTTTTGGTAAACAAGACATCTCAATGTTATAAATGGTTTGAGTATGAAATGTCTCCCACAGGCTTGGCCCCCAGCTGATGGGACTGTTTGGGGATGTGGCAGGAACTTTAGGAGGTGAGGCTGAGCTGAAAGAAGGAGATCAAGCTGGGTGTGGTGGCCTATTGGCTGTTCTTGGTGAGGACCAGGGTTTAGTTTCCAGCACCCATAAGATGGTTAACAGCTCTGTAACTCCAGTGCTAGGGGATCTGATGCCCTCTTCTGGCTTCTTCAGACACTGCATGCAGGCAAAGCACATAATTTTTTTTTTTTTAAGTCTGGAAAGGGGGAGTTGAAAAGAGTTGTCACCAAGTGAAGAGGTGAAACTGTACAAGAGGGAAAGTGTCTGATGTTTAATAGCACAGAATAACAATGGCTGACAATTGATTTTTGAAGACAGAGGGTAGAGACCATTTTTTTGAGGAGGTACTGGATAATGAGTCTGAGCTATACTCCCTAGAACAGATTCTGAAGGTTCCCAATGCAATCAAGTGTTAAGTAGGACCTGGAGGGACAGGACTGCAATAATCTTCACTACTTGGAAGGTTGAGGCAGGAGGATTGCAAACTCCATCCTGGAGCCCTTAGACCTTAAAATAAAAAATAGAGAAGCTCAGTGGTAGGGTGATTGTGTGGGAGGCCCTAGGTTAAGTCCATAGTACTATAAACAAAACATGAATATCACGCTGGGCCGTGGGGGCGCATGCCTTTTAATCCCAGCACTTGGGAGGCAGAGCCAGGTTAATCCCAGCACTTGGGAAGCAGAGCCAGGTGGATCTCTGAGTTCAAGGCCAGCCTGGTCCAGAGTGAGATCCAGGACAAGCACCAAAACTACACAGAGAAACTCTGTCTCGAAAAAAACAAAAACAAACAAACAAAAAAAACAAAAACAAAAACAAAAAAACCAAAACCAAAACCAAACAAAAAACACGAACACTGCAATATGTACAATAATGTTATCAGTTTAAAAAAGTAAAAAAAAAATGTAAAAAGAACTTCAGTTAGCTGTCTCTCCTCACTCCTGCTGTGATTTTCTGCCCTAATAAGCAGTCTCCCCACCATATTTCAGGGGTGTCTCACCCGACGGAGTGGCTGAGCAGCTGTGTTGACAGAATTCACAGTGGCGGTGTGGGGATTTCCCAGGCATGCCATCTGCCCAGGTGCATGGATGCACACTGCTCAGCAGTTCTGGAGTGACAACCATAAGGACATGGGTCTCCCAAGCAGCTTTTTAAACACGAAGGTGATAGTTCAGGGAAGTCTGGCGTGAAGAAGCACCAGGGTGGCTCTCCACAGGGAGCAGGGACTGCCCAGGAAGGAGCAGGTGACTCCTTCTGGTGAGTAAAAGTCCAGGAAGGGCAGGACAGGGGAGGGCAAGGAGAGAAAGACAGACTGACCTCACATCTTCAAGGCACGGAATTTCTCTTTGCCCAGAGGCAGATGCAACCCTCAGGCTTTTTAGTATGTGAGCTGGTGAATTCATCTTTTAAATTTAGTCAGTTTAGGGCCAGCAAGGCAGTGTGGCCGGGTAAAGGCTCTTGCCAATAAGCTGCTCACCCACCTGAGTTCACTCCCTGGGACCCACATGGTAAGGGAGAACAGATTCTCTTACGTTGTCCTCTGACATCCACAAATGCAGTGGGGCAGCATGCTTGTGTACACACACACACACACACACACACACACACACACACACACACACACCAGTTGGAGAAATCTCACTGAAGTCTGGGACAGTGCCTCCAAATTTAGTCTCAACTCCTTTTGTGCTGAGGGAAGCTTCAAGGGCCAAGAATCCCAGAAAGGAGAATTTGCTAATCAAATTGACAGCCATCAGCTTGACTGGGCCCTGTCAGTGGCCTTTCTGCTTCAGGAAATGTTTATACATTTCCTTCCCATGCACTGCTGATATTTTAAAAATCAGATATATTTGTTTGTTTATTTATTTTGTGTGTCTCTGTGTATCTGTGGATGTTAGAAGACTTTTTTTTTGGATAGGGTTTCTCTGTGTAGCCCTGGCTGTCCTGGAACCTGCTCTGTAGACCAGGCTGGCCTTGAACTCACAAGAGATCCATTTGCATCTGCCTCTGCCTCCCAAGCGCTGGGATTAAAAGCACGGGCCCCCACTGCCCGGAAATAGAAGGCAACTTTTAAGACTCCATTCTCTCCTCTTTCTGGGTCATCAGGTCATTCAGGTCATCCAGCTGGACTGCAAGCCTCTTCATCTATTGAGACAGCTCAGTGGCCCCTAAATTCTTGAAGGCTTGAAAAACTTTAGTGAAACCATTTTGTATTTTTAGAAAAATATCTATTTAATAGGACTATTTAGAGCAGTAGCTCTCAACCTGTGGGGCACAACCCCTTTGGAGGTCAAATGACCCTTTCCCAGGGGTCTCCTACAACTATTAGAAAACAGATAATTACATTACAGTTTATAACAGTAGCAAATTACAGTTATGAAGCAGCAATGAAAGTAATTTATGGTTGGGGTCACCACAACATGAGGAACTGTATTAAAGGGTCTCAGCATTAGGAAAGTTGAGAATCAGCCATGTAGGTAGTCTTAGTTCTTCCTGAAACAGATTTTTTTTATAAATTAATTTTACTAATATCAAAATACATTGCATGAAAAACTATCACCTAATTTCAACCCACTGGAGCCAACTGTGACCTAAATTTAAGCCAGAAAATGTTTTCATTTGCAAGTGAGCAGAGACCAGCCAACCACATGCTCCCTTATCCACCTCCCCTATACTCCCAGGGATCCTGAACAGGTGCTCAAACCCTGCAGTTAGGAGCCCCACTCCGATCCAATGCCTGCTTCTGCGGCTGCGTACTGGCTCTCCGGCCACCTGCTTTTCACTACCTTATGGCAGCAGGCTACAGTGGGGTCTCCAAGGCCAGTGCTTTGTCAGGTCAGTGTGAGCAAGAATCCTTCACCTTCAGCAATGGTTCTCAACCTTCCTAACTCAACCCTTTAACACAGGTCCTCATATTGTGGTGACCCCCAACCATAAAATTATTTTCATTGCTACTTCAAAACTGTAATTTGGCTATTGTTATGAAACGGAATATAATTACATTATACACAGGATATCTGATATGTGACCCCCGTGAAAGGGTCATTTAACCCCCAAAGGGGTCATGACCCACAGGTTGAGAACTGGTGCCCTAGAGCCTCCTAGCAAGCATCACTGTCTGTGGCAGGAAATGGCTCACAGCCACCCTGATTGCAAGAGGAGATGGGAAAGGAAGAGTCCTATAAACAGAAATGAGATTCCTTGGATGGTACCCTCCAAGGATGACTCTCCCTATGAGCCAGTAAAAAGACAGTTTTCCTGAGATGGAAGAATCTATAGTTGTCACCCACAAACAGATTGGATTCCGGGGCAGGTGAGATGGCTCGGCAGGCTAAAGGGCTTGCTGCCACGCCTGACGACCTGAGTGTGTAGGGTGGGAACCAGTTCCTGCAAATGGCCCTCTGACCTCTGTACATGTGCACCCACATGCACAAATAGTGTAAAAGCAAAAAAGACTGAATACTGAAAAAGAGACTCTGGATTCTGTGAGCAGGGAAGGAGGGAAATGGGCAGGAAGTGGCAGTGAGATAATCAACAGGGTCCACAGAGGTTCTCAGTCATGCGTGGATGCGTGGATGTGGGCTTAGTCTAAGTCTGGGTTTTCCACCGGGCTGTTTCCATGTGGTGTGACCACCTGGCTGGCATGCTGGGGGAACTGGGGTGTGGAAGAGAAGCTATGGCACTGGGCACTGGGGCTGAGCCCTGACAGTTCTCCATTTCCTCCCGTGCCAAAGGATTTGGTACTGATATGCACAAATGAGGAATGCTGGGACTTTACCTTTCTCTTCAGGCTTGTGGAAGGCTTGGGTTGGAGTCACCCAGTGCTGCTGTGACCAGCATCTCAGCAGGGAACTTCCTGCACAGCTGCTCCAGTGCAGCTGAATAAAGGCTGTCAGTGACATCAACAGGAAAAGACTTGGAGCCTTACTTTTCAGAATTAAGCCCCTTGATTCTCAGAAGTCAAGGTGAGGAAAGCAGTACTTGTTAGCCTTAGAGGGAGACTCAGAGCCCTGGATTACCCAGTTCCCCTGATCACCATGCTAACTCAAGCTTCTTACTGGAGAAGCTGAGGCTGGGTCCAGGCCCTGCCTGGGGCTCCCCTAGTCTCAGGTTTGGGGGAGATGTGTAGGCTGTGAGGCCTCAAAGGTGGGTTAGGCCCAGATTTCACTGCGAAGGCGAGTTCCTCCACCTTGCACGATGGCCCGGAGCCCAGTGTCTGAGAAGGGCACAGCATGGTAAGTGGGAACTCGGACCTGAGGAGGAACAGGCGTCAGCCTCAGGAGAGCCCGGTAGGGCTGGCAGGAGAAGCAGTCCCAGGACAGCAGCAAGGCCTGAGCTACAGGAGGCTCAGAGACGGTAGGGCCGTGCTGGGATATGGGACTGGAGAGGAGTGAACCTGGGGACACTATTTGTGTGTTAAACCTGAGAGATACAGTACAGAAGGGGGCGACTAAGGTGAACCCCTGGATTCCCCGGGTGGCCACAGTGAAGGGCAAGGCTCACAGTTCCGTCAACACTCAGAGGCTGCGGCCTGAGGGATCTGCTGGACTTCTTCCCACAAGGAGGTGGTGAAGAGGTTCGGTAAAGCCCATCTGTCTGGCTGGGCAGAAACTCCAAAGTATATTTCAATAGAGAAACTGAAGGGACAGGCATGAGAGACATGGGCAAAGATTGTGGGTTTCAGGCTGGTGTGGGGGATACGGTGAGACCCTTCTACAGGGGATGGGGCAGGGAAGGGAAGAGAAAGGGAGAAATCCACACAGAGTTGTACTTTTTTTTTATATAGAATTTGTACAATATATTTCTCTTCATTTGCATATCTTATCCACAACTTAAAACATTCTTTTTACAGGCTGAACTCACTCAGCTGATATAATCAAAATTCTTTCTCTCAACCAAATAATAAAAATTCAAAATCGTAAACCCGTAAGAAAACAAATTAAAAACGATGATGAAAATAAGTCACTCCTCTCATTAGAACAGTGTCTGTACAATACATATGATTTGGAACAGAATTCTTTATAGATTAGGCACATGTTTCCACGACCCCTTAATTCCTGCCAGTTTTGTCTCGGTCCAGGCAGTCTTGCCTCCTAAGAAGGGTCAAGGGGACGTTGGCCTTGATGGAACTCCTTTGGGACCTCCTGCCCAGGTTGGGGTCAGGAGAGATGGGCCTGGCTCAGCAGTGCCACCCAGTGGCCTAGAGAAGCAGAGGCAGTGGGCTGCAGGTGGCCAGGTCAGGAGGGGCCTGTCAGAGAGCAGCAGTGGTGAGTGAAGGGCAAACTGAAGCACAAGGAGAGAAAACAGCAAGCAGTGAGCGCAGAGAAGCTATGGGGTCCAGCGTTTATTTACAATTGCTCTTCCTGATGGAAGGTGGGAGGAGAGCTGGGGTCACTGTCCCAAGGGAGGCCTCCAGCCCTGCCCTACCCCGCCCATCTGCTCCCTCTACTGAGTCAGTCTCAAGTGTGGAGGGATGAGTGTGCCACCTCCTCCCCCATCTTCTAACTGCTATCTGATCTGAGCCACCGTGAGGCTTCTTCAGCAAGCACTGAGACTTGTTCTGTCTCTCACCTGAGATCTACTTGGAGGGAGCGGCATGCATAAGGGCCTCCTCTGGGGCTTAGGCAGCTTGCAAAGTCCAGGTGCTTTGGCAAAGAGCAAAAGATGAGGAAAAGGTTCCTATGGGTTGGCACCATGTCCCACACCATGGGAACTGGACTAAGACTCCTTTGATGTCAGGGTGGTGGACCACGGGTCACCACTCCATTTGTTCCTGTGGTTTGCAACCTGTCCCCTCCCATTCTGTGACCATTTTTCCTGTATGCTGGGGATCGTCAGAGAACCTAACTCAAGGGCCGGGCAGGTAGTGGTGCCAGAAGGCACAGCACCTTTGCAGAAGATGCTTCCAGACCTGCAGGCTCCGGCTCTTCCAATCCAGTCCCTTGCCTACTCCCAGAAGGGTCTTCGGAGGCCAAGGGGCATACTGGGCCACAGCAACCCAAGCTGGCCAAGTGTGGCTCTGGCTGTGATGAACCGTTTTTGCATTGGGCCTGTGAGGTGGGACATGCCTCTGGCCCAGACACCTGCCCTTCAACAGGAGATGCCTTAGGATTCTTTCTTCCTGAAAGTCCTTGGCCTGATGCTGACCCAGCTTCCCACTCATGGTGGCTCTGGAAAGAAAATCATCAGCACTTCAGGGCAATGCTAAAGCCATACACGGGAAAATGCAAAAGCATTCACTAGAACTAATGTAATTATTGCTAGACAGGTGATGGCTAAATAGCCAGGCAAGGGGCCCAAGGTGGCAGGTATGCCCATCACCGTGACCTTGGAGCCGAAGTGTCATCAGTCTGTCCTGACTCCTGAACAAGGGCTCCTCCGAGAGCACTGCTGGCACTGCAGGTGCTGGAGAGTCCCTCCATTTCTGTCACTTCCACACACCAGTTTGTCCCTAGGCATGCCCTAGGGGCCCTCTGAGGGTCAGTGTGGGTCTCTTCTAAAAACACAGGAGAAACCAATACATACTAAAGTTAGTGAAGAAACCCAGACGCGTGTGCTGAGCTGTTGCACGGGGGACAGGCAGGGCCTGTCGGCTGTTCCCAAGGGCACTGGAGAGGTGTGCCATGAAGACAGCTTGGGAATCGGCGATGGCTGGGAGGTGCTCGTGTTGGTTGGGGGTTGGTTCCCAACTGGACCACTGCTGCTGCAAGCTCCAAGTCTCACTGCAAGGGTGGCTCTGACAGATGGCGCCTTGCCCAATGGCAAGCCGGGCAGCTCCCGCTCAGTGGAGACAGAATCCTTCCAGAGACTACTTCTAGGTCTTCAGTGCTGTGCCTCCCCTGGGGCAGCCCTGGAGGAGACTGGTCTCTGGTCTCTATTCTCTGAGTAACTTTCCCAAGGCCTCTTGATGGCCCTTTCTGAGCCACTCAGCACTGCTGTGCTTTCTTGCACATGTGGAACCTACACAGTGGGCCTTCTTGATGAGGCTGCTGCTTGGCATCCAAATGGAAGCAGAGGGTGGACTCAAAGAGCTGGGTGCGGACGCCGCAGGGGTTTCCTGAGCAAGGTTGGAGGTCTGCTGTAAACCCCTGTAGACAAATTATTGAGTCCATGCATGCCACAGTGAGGCTAACACTCCACATTCCAGAGGCGGGTGGCCTTGTTTGGGTAGTTGATGGCCAGGCTGATAGCAGCGATGTTTTGCAGAGCCTGTGGAGGGAAAGAGCAGTCACCAACATCAAGGGCTATTTACTTGCTCACCCCTAAGTCCCTCAGCTGGAGGGTGGTGAGGTGAGCCAGAGGTAGTGCCCCTCACCCAGAGACTCACAGGTAGAGTGAGAAAGGAAACAAAACCAAAAGTCCACAGGAAAGCCGAGACAGGCAGGAAGAAGCCGCTGGCTATGGTAGCAGTCTAGTTGCTGAGGCAGGGGGCTGCGTATGGAAGGGAATCACATAGTACACACAAGAGATGAACAGCCAGTGACAGAGAAGAGTACCCACGGGAAGCCCAGAAATAGCGCTGGGAAAGCAGCTGTCCCAGAAGAGCATGGCTAGCAGGCAGAACACCAGTGAGGGAACGGGACAGCTGTGGGGGGGTCACAGGGGAGAGGGGACGAGATGTGCATGGGGCAGGCATGAGGGTCAGTCAAGCCCATAGAAAAGAAAGTTGGAGCCAAAGCAGGCACACATCAAAATCTCTTACAGCACGTCAAGAAAGCAAGGGCCACGGCAGCTGGTGCAGGTGGTTGCTCAGATGGAAGGGAGTTCGTACTCTGCCTACAGGTCTCAGGAGAGTCCCACCTGCTCTTCTCCCCTGCTTGGTGGAGAAGCCCCATTTCTGAGCAGATATCTCTAACCTAGTCCTTCCTTAAGGGACTGGGCTCTGGGAAGAGTCCTAGGTGGATGCCCACCTGAGTCCCCATCTGTCTGCTCTAGGGTTACTGCACAAATTCAACAGTACGTATTGAGGGCAAGTCCAGCTCTCAAAATGCAGGCTGGGGCCTGAGGATCCCAGGCCTTTGGGGAGGAGTCACAGGTTCAAGCTTTACTTTCACCATTTCCTGAGCACACAGTACAGTTCCTTTTTAGGGATAAGTGCAGGGCAGACACAAGAATCCAGCTGTCTTCTGTTGGGCCAAACATTAAAGAAGTCTGCAAAAATGGAGCTAGGGCCACCCTCCTCAAAAATTATTTTGTTTTAAAAAGAGTTTACCCAAAACACATTAACAAGGAATGTTCTACTGTCTTAAAAACTGAATTGATACCTAAATGTTGAGACATTTTGAACGTTTGAATTTTGACACTGCGGTCTAATTTCTAATGCTGTACACTGTATACAGTATGCACAATGAACAGCTTTCCTGGGCCCGCCATCATCTAGAAGCACAGATGTTAGGAGTTTTCCTACCAGGGAAGCAAAGTACGTCCAAAAATATCTGAAATCTAACTCTATGGAAACTTCCAGGATCAGCCAAGCTAAAGTGAAGGCACTGGTTGTTTGGTTCTACAGACACAAATTCTTGCTAGTGTCTTCTGACCCCACAGTTTAATATGAGTGACAGTGATAAATGGGGCTCGCCTGCTCTCTGTGAGAGCCAGAAGGAAGTGACTGAACTGCAACTGAGCTCCATGTAAACTCTGGGAGGCTCTGGACTTGTCATGCAACTCTCTCTCTTCTCTCTCTTCTGCACCCACTCCCCCACGGTCGCGGCAAGTGAGATGGTGCCATCCGTCACAGGAAGTTGACCTACAGTCCGGTTCTTTGGGGACAGGGAAGAGGTACCTGTGCTGCACATCGGAGAAGGTGGTCCTCGGTGGTTAAGGCCAGCAGGTACTCCTGCAGCAGGCCAAGCTCCTGTGAAGAGAGCATGGGCTCCTTGAGTGATGGAAGGCAGCAGGGCTGAACAAAGGACACCCACCAAGCAAACGGGCCCCAAGGGGGTAAGCACTGTTCACTGCCGGCCCTATGACACCACACACTCTACAGTCATGAAGAAGCCTAACTGGAAAGAATAGGAACCTGGTTCCAGAGCTAACCCTGATGGCTCACAAGGTAACCAGGCAGGGGACTTTTCTCATGTCTCCTGAGGAGGACAAGCAAAGGATCTGTGAAAGGCCCTTTCATGTGGCAACTCAATAAGTCTATTGTGCTTAGGCAGAGAAGACGAGGAAGAGGAACCTAACTGTTTGATTTTCCAGAAACCTCTGTTGTTGAGAGCTGGTCCAAGGCGGTCCCTAACCCCCTTTGGCTATAGGCCTGACAAAATAAGCAACTAGGCTGACCTGAGGTTTTTCTCTTCCCAGGACTGGGAGTATGGGTATGTGTTGGGGGGATGCTGGATGTAGGCCAAGGCCTGCCTCTTGTGCAGCCTGGACACCCTGGGCTTGGGGGCTGGGGTGTAACTCTAGTCCCGCCATGAGTAGGAACGGGTAAAAGCATACAGAGGCACGGTCCTTCCTGCCCAGATTGAAGGGCAAGAGGCGGACATGTCTTTACCTGGGCACGGTTCTCGGTGACAAAGAAGAGCTCAGTGAGGGCACGGTGCAGGGGCAAGAGGATGCCAGGCTGTGTCACATCCTCAAATAGGCCATACTCCATGTGGGTAAAGAGCTGCCACAGGGGCTTCAACAGCGCAAGGTCACAGAGGTCACTGGAAGTAGGGGGAAAGCATGGGGTCAGTTTACTGAGAAGTAGGCCACCCAAGGGGGACAGTGGAAAGAAACTGCAGGCCAGGCTTTTCCTTTCCCACCCCATCCTAAAGCAGCGACACCCACTTCTCTCCAAAACAGGCACACACAGTGACCAACAGCACGGAAGGAAAGAGGCAGAGCCAAATCCCCAAAATGATTCTAAGAAATCCAGAGAACCTGAAGTATCTTCACAGGAATTACTGCATTTTTCTTTTGTTTTTACATTTATTTATTTATCTATTTACTTATTTAGAGAGAGAGAGAGAGAGAGAGAGAGAGAGAGAGAGAGAGAGAGTGTGTGTGTGTGTGTGTGTGTGTGTGTGTGTGTGTGTGTACACCACAGCATGCATACGGCAGGCAAAGGACAACTGTGGATGGAAAGCATCTTGACCCACTGGGCTAGCTCATTGGCCCCTACTGTGTGTTTTTCAAAATGGTCCCTATGAAGTCCTTCCAGTGACAGTGGGAAAACCTCCAGGCAAATGTGTTCTGTTTTGTTTCACTAGGAAGCCTAGGCTGTCCTTGAAGTCACGGTAACCCTCCTGCCTTAGTCATCTCCCATGTACTGGGATCACAGGTGTAAGTTACCATGCCACCTTAAGCTAAATGTTAAATGGTAAAAAAGCAAGATATGACACATCACATACAAAATAAAACTTACAAATAAAAAAAGAGAATTACTAAATGGATGGGAAGACAAATATTATTTTGATATTCAGTTATAAAAAGAAAACAGACTTGCAAGCTTGCTGGACCTGAGATCTTGCTTCTAGAAGAAGCCTAATCCTCAGAGCTGTGTGTAGAGAACCCTGAGTGTCTGAACCTGGAGTGGATGGGGTTAGGATCCTAGTTCAAAACCCCTCAGAAGAGAAAATTAGGAACTCAACAATACTCTGGGCTCACTATAGGGTAATATGCATATATGTAATGATTTTGCCATTCTCTTTAATTTACTTTTTCTTCTATAACTTGAAAAAGAATCTTCCCCTTTGAGTGTTGTCCTAGAGTCAGTCATTTCCCCCAAAAGGAGCACATGTTCACAAAGTAAACAGATGGGCAAATTCAGTTGGCCTTATAAACATGTTTCATTGCTAGCTTTCAGGAGAGCATTGGAGAGTGAGGTAAGAGGTACCTGCTGGACTGTCCTCCTCTGGGACTGGCCCTCTACTCTGGTCTCCATCACCACCCTCAGGCCAGAAAATCTTTAACTTTCCAAGGAGCTAGTGTAGCAAGGCATTCTGGGAGTATGTGGTATGTCCTCTACCCTCATGCCCCCCAGGTCTCCCTCCAGGCTCATATGGAGGAGTACAGGGGTATTACACTGGTATGGAAGGACCAGTGGAGGCACATGGAGAGTTCTTCCCAGGCTCAGGAGTCCAGGAAGTACCTACTGGAAAGAAGACTGGCAGAAGCCAGCAAATTGTGGAAAGACATCTGAACCACAGCCAGGAAGGTCTGCCAGCCTGAAGACCTTGGCAATGTGACATACTGCTTAGACAGCATACCATCTGGGTGCTCTACTGGAAGCCCACGTAGGGCTCACCACACAGAATGTCTGCATATGAGGACGTGGTACTAACAGTAAGCACACCCAGCTTTCTCTCACCCCTCCCTTGCTGTCAGCCTAGGGACTGACAGTGAGCCATCACTTTCTCTTCCTGACTTAAAGATTGCTTTAAGTTTTAAAAATAACAACTTCCTATTACCTTTCACTTCGCATATCATCACGCCACACTGACTCATACTCTGTGTATCTACAGGCCTTAAAAATGCAGTAAAGAGCAACTCCTACTGGTCAGGGGTCTGAACAAGGGGTGTGGGTGGAATGCATGGCTGCTGTATAAATAGCACAGACACCACCAACCCTTTCCTCGGAGATGAGTACTGTGACACTACAGCCTATTTCCATTTGACACTGTAGTGGCAGTTCTGCCAGAGTGAAACTCCAAACCCTGTTCCTGTGCTTGAGACGAAGAACTAAAGCTCACTATCGCAGACGTCATGACTGAGCGCTGGCTGATTCACACACTCACTCAGAACAGATGTTGGATATAAGGACAGCAGGACAGAATGACAAAGCAGCAGAACCAAAGTCCCCTTCTTTTGTCTGAGATAGTCTTACCAATGTAGTCCAGGCTGGCCTTGAAATGCCTTAGCCTTCTGGGAGCTGAGATTATAAGCACATACCACTATACCCAACAAAAAATTTAAATAATAGTTATAAGAGAATAAAAACACTAAATACCTAGGAATAAACCAAACAAAATGCTGTATGAATTGTCTATAGAAATGTGTATGGAAGTTTATAAAATGGCTATGGATTAGAGAATTCAACTTTCTAAGGATCCCATTAGGAGGCTGGGGTGTGGCCCATGTGGAAAGTCATGGGATAAATCCCAGTACCACAAAAAAAGTATCACTGGGGGACTGGAGAGATGGCTCAGAGGTTAGGAGCAATGGCTGTTTTTGCAGAGGTCCTGAGTTCAATTCCCAGCAACCACAGGGTGGCTCACAACCATCTGAAATGAGATCTGGTGCCTGCAGGGATACATGCTGTATACATAATAAATAAATAAATCTTTAAAAAAAAAAAGTATCACTGGCCAAGACAGAGGTTGGGAAGAAGTGTGAACAAGAGAGCACATATGTACATAAAAGGGTGGTGGGGAAACAGAGAAAACAACAGAGAAAATTGTTTTTCTTTTTCAATTTGAGACAGGGCCTCCTTATGTAACCTGGAATTTATTATTATGTAGATCAGGATGGTCTCCAACTCAGAGATATAACTGCTCTGCCTCCTTGCTGGGATTAAAGGTGTGTGCCATCACACCAGGCTGAAATTTTTTTTAGTCTTTGGTTGTATGTGTTTGTGTGTGGTCATGTATGTATTCATGTGTTTGTATGGGAAGATGCTGTGAGAGTGCATGTGGAGCCAGAGGTCAACATCAGGGTCTTTCTCAGTTGCTCTGTACCTTACATTAAAACATTTTTATTAGATATATTCATGTTATTTTATGGGTAATTGTTTTGCCTGAATGTATGTATGTGCACCATCCTGCATGTTTGGTGTCTTTGGAGGTCAAAAGAAGGTACTGGATTCCCTGGAACTAGAGTTATGGATAGTTATGTGCATGCTGGGAATCAAAGTCCTGTGCAAGAATAATAAACATTTTCAACTGCTGAGCCATCTCTCTGGCCCCATGCACTTTTTCTTTTCTTTTTTTTTTTGAGCTGAGTTCAGATCTCACTGAATCGTCTAGGCTGGTTGGCCACTGAGTTACAAGGACCTACCTGTTGTTGCCCTCCTTCTCCAAGTACTGAAGACCTAAACTCAGGTCCTCATTCTTCTGCAGACACTATAGACTGAACCATCTCTCTACCCCCCCCCTTTTTCTTTTTTTGAGACAGGGTCTCTTGTATCCTGGGCTGCCCCAGAACTCACTACAGTTGAGGATGACCCTCATTTTCTGAACATGGAGAAATTAACATGCTAATATAAAAATGGATAGGTAACTTTTGGGTAAAAAGATTTATAAACCATTAGAAAAAAATGGTCAGTCACATTAAGGTTATAAATACCCAACATAGCCAGTGGAGTATGCAGGCAGATCTCTGAGTAGAAAAACACAACAACACAGGTCAGGAATGGTGGGGTATACCTGTAGCCCCAGTGCTCAGAAAGCTGTGGATGGAAGACTCAGAGCTCTAGGCTAGCCTGGGCTACATATTGAACCCTTGTCTTAAACAAAACCAAAACCCAAGGCAATCTTGAAGTAAAGAACTAGGCTAAAGGACTTCCACAATTAAATTATTAGATATGTAAATCAGTCATAGAGCTACAGTCATTAATATAGCACTGGCTTACAGATAAGGAAATGCCCAAAGTTATGAATACATAGGACCTAAAGTAACAATGCAGAATGCTCAGGGCAAAGGTAGACTCAGAACAAGCAGAAATCCAAAGCAAAAACTTGACACTAGAAACTCAAACTTGTATACTGTCATTCATCCCAGGTGGATGACAGATGTTGTGTTAAAGGGAAAGCCATTAAGCTTCTAGAAAGAAATGACCTTTGAATGAGGCAAAAATTACTTACAGGAAATGATGGATGAACTCAGAAACACTAAAATTACACTGGTCTTTTTTTCCTCAAAGACGCTATTAACAAAGTAACTGGGAAACAGAGTAGGAGGAGGTGTCTTTAGGGCTGGCCCGGCCGGCACTGCCTACCTGTGGGTGCAGCACCGCACAATCCTCAGCAGTAAGTGGATGGCTTTCAGTCGCTGATGACCAGTCTGGCGGCAGGCCACACCCACTAGCCATTCCCAAATCTTGGCCAATGGGAGGTGAGGTACAACCCTTTCTTCGGACAACATCTGCTTCAAGATCTCAAACCCTGGCACCACCCCCAAACACAGACATTTTAAAAACAATTATTAGCATTAAAAGATTTACATTTTGTAAACTGTTCACATTTTGATAGGGTGAAATCATTGTGATCATTTACATTTTGGCTGAAATCAAATTTCTTTTTGTTTTCTTTCTTTGATACAGGGTTTCTCTGTGTAGTCCTGGCTGTCCCAGAACTCGCTCTGTAGATCAGGTTGGCATCAAACTCAGAGATCCACCTGCCTCTGCCTCTCTAATGCTGGGATGAAAGGCATGTGCCACTACTGCCTGGCAAAACCAAATTTCTTTTTGTAAAATAAAACACAAGAGCCGGGCGGTGGTGGTGCACGCCTTTAATCCCAGCACTCGGGAGGCAGAGCCAGGCGGATCTCTGTGAGTTCGAGGCCAGCTTGGGCTACAGAGTGAGTTCCAGGAAAGGCGCAAAGCTACACAGAGAAACCCTGTCTTGAAAAACCAAAATAAATAAATAAATAAATAAATAAACAAATAAATAAATAAATAAATAAAAACACAAGAACAAAACTCTTAGTTCCTCACTTTTGCAAAAGGCCCTGGTGCTGGGGAATATTCAATCACACTGTGAACTCCAAGTCTGCATTCACATTAATTAAATAAAATTAATTGTGGGTCAGGAGGCTCAGTTAGCAACTAGTTGACAGAAAGTAATCATAGAGCATGAGAAGGCATCTGGAAGAGATAGAGAGATGCATCGGAAGTAGTAGGGAGGTGTTTTGAGTGGCATGGCTTTTTTTTTTTCTTTTTGCAGAGTGATAGGATGGTCTTTTCGGGAGAGCCAGCAAGGAGAAAAAGTTAGTCAGGTGCTACTCAACCTCTCTAAGCTAGCAGGTTTTCACCTCAGCCTTTGGGTCTCGAGTTTTATTTTTAACAGAACTCCCATCCAGGCAGCTGCCAGATAAGCAGGCCAATAACTGCAGAGTCGAAATTACTGGCTGAAATAGCAGTAGAGTAAGGTGCAGCCACTGTGCTGAAGATAAAATAATACCCTGGCAAAACAAATAAGCAAAAAAATCCCAAGTGTCTTCTTTTAGATCCTGACAGAGGCTTTTATCTGATCATTCAAGTTTATAAGTAGCCAACCACGTCCTGGTGAAGAAAGCCAGGCATGGGGGTTGGGAGACACTTTTGGAAGGCCTTAAGAGACAATACTTGCTTTGATTTTAACAGAAGTCAGTAACACAATGGCACCTCTGGCTAGAGCGTGTCTGGTGGACAGAACGTGCAAACAGAAAGGCAGAGCACACACCTGTCTGGAAACGCCCCAGGTGTCCGGCCGTCACAGTGAATCGGTACCCCCACTCAGTGTTGCTCATGTCAGAGGTAAATCGGTAATACAGAGTATCTCCTGGGTTACAAAAACCAGACACAGGTCAGGATATGGGAACAAAGATGGCAGCTGGGGTGTTTCTGATGAAATACTTTAAACTCATTTTAAAATCCTCTAATAATTTCTCAACTTCATGCTTTTTAAAATTTTGTTTTACCTTTATTTGGGGTAATTATTTTGGGGTGAGAAGTATATATGATAGGCATGTACATGCCAAGGTATATATGTGTAGTTGGTTCTCTTTCCACCATGTGGGTCCTGGGGATTGACAGGCTTGGCAGCAAGTGCCCCTACCACTGAGCCATCTCACTGGCCTCACTGTGATGTTGAAACGCTTCCTGTGACATCTCTACAGGGCTGGTGAGCTGGCTCAGTGGGCAAAAGTCCTTGCTGACCAACCTGCCAATCTAGTTCCATCCCTAGGATCCACGTGGAGAGAACTGACTCCAAGCTGTCCTCTGATCTCCACAGGGGCACTATGACACATACTCAGCCCCTCAAACAAGTAAATAAGGAAATAAACAAACAGAAGCAACATTTTAAAGGAAGTCTATAGACCTGGAAGCTCAAAATCCTTCCACTTCTGTTGGGATCCACTGAAGTTGTGTCGGTCCTGCTGAAAGTCGCTACTGCTGGACATGGCTAATTCATCACAGCCTTCTTCTGTGTTGCACTGAGGGTCAAATTTGATGGAGAGGTAGATCGCACCAGGAATGTGAACTTTATCCTAGGGAGGGAGACAGAGGATACTTCTATCACTGTCACTAGCTACAGTTACTGTGGCTGTCACTGTAACCAGGGGCATGGAGCATGAGCAAGGCACAGTCCCTTCCTCCAGCTCTGCAGTGGGGGGGATCACAGTGGGCAGCAAGGCCAGGTCCAGAGCAGGGTGCTCACAGGGAGCTCCTCAGGGGAGGGGACACATGAGTGCCTTTCAAGTAAGGAGCAGCACTAGAAAAAGGTCTGCATGCTCTGAGAGCGGCAAGGAGTGTGGCCTGGGGTTTTACAGGAGGGCTGTGATCATGTGTACTAAGAAGAGGTGTCCAGACTTTTGGAGAGGAGGAGCTCTGATCACATCTTGAAGAAGGGTCACAGCTGCTGAGGAGCCAGACAGAGGTTTGGGGGTGGGTGAGATTGGGAGGAAGTACAAGAGTAGCCCCAGAGGACAGGCCAGTCTCGGACCATCAGGAAGGCAGGATGATCCCTTCTGGGGTACAACTTGGCAGCTGAGAGAATGAAGCAGGGAGAGAAGAAGCTTGGAAAGAAGAGGGTGAGGAGGTGTACACTTCTGTGAAATAACGTCTCAGCTGATCAAGTCAACTTCTGAACCAGCCTCTGTGTCCCTGTCCCAACTGCTGTAGACTACTCCCGCCTAGAAGCTCTGGCTTTGCCAGCTCCAGCATCTCCAAAGGGCTAAAGAAAGGTGCAAGAAATCAAGTCAGAGAGTAGCTGGAGTGGCCCACACCAAACTCCTATGGCTCTCTATTTAGACACAAATTCAGGATGGAGGAGATGATTAAAAAGGGAGCTAGTGTCTCCAAGGTGTGGTCTGATCATCAGGAGACAGAGAGGTTGACTATAGAGCCCCACACAAACTCACTGTTGGCAGAAGCTGAGGATTCACTCAGAGGAGCTTTCAATGGGAAAAGGATACTCTCCTCTAGGGCCAGGAGCCCACTTTTCCCTATTAATACAGCTCAATCTGGAGAAGGGGAAACCTGCTGCCCAGGACTCATGGCTTCAGACAGGAGATGAGGAAATGTGGTCTTAGTCAGGGTTGGTAAGAAGAGGGAAGAGAAGGTCTCTGATGCGCAGCCGTACCTCAAAGCTGGTGTTGTTGTTATAGGGGTGTTTTGATTCCCTCACTTGCACCTCCATTCCTGGCTCCTCCATGAACTGACAGGCAGCCAGGGCCATGGTCCCCAGCATGCCCTCGCGGCAGCCCTGGAGCACTTTCTGCAGGATCTGCAAGGATAGAAGGTGGGTAAGCGCAGGGCCAGCCAATGTCATCAGGAGGAAGAAGAGAGCCTACTTCAGTCTGAAATTCACCTGAAGGCACTGGCACCATCCAACCTGCCCCCAAATGCAACCCCAGCGGCCACCTCTCAACCAGGCCCTGTTCTGAATCAGAATAATGCCACTTCTAAAAGGCCCACAATAAAAGAACCAGCTGGAGATGTTCCAGGCCCCTGAAGTGCTCATCACTAAGTAGGTGGAAGAAGCTGTAAGTAAAACGACAGCACACAGGGAGAAATGGCCAAAGTGAGAAGCTCTGAGGACCAGGGTGGAGGAGAAGCACATGTCCAAGCAGGGGTCTGCAGAGGCAGTGGTTGCCACTGTGCTTCATGGGAGGTGGACCTAGCGCGAGCTCTTTGCCAGGGCCTGCAGGGCTGTGATGCTGGCCAACAGTCTAGGATGTGTAGAAACCAGTGGTCCTGGGGCAAAACAAGGGCCAGAGACATATCAACCTCCCCATGCCCGGCACACTGGACAGGAGGCAGAGGATTAAGGGGGAAATATGACCCATGATTTCTGCACCTGGAACTGAGGAGAGAGGGACCAGTCCTGCACCAGAAGGAGTGAGCGTGCAGGAATGCGAAGGTGGAGACCAGGAAGTGAAAACGGACTGTAGCCCAGCACTATTATTTATTTATCTTATGTGTATGTATGTGGCTTGAAGATATGTATGCACACTGTGTATGGGTCTGTGGAGGCCAGAAGAAGGCATTGGATCCCCTGGAATTGGAGTTGCAGGAGATTGTGAGCTGCCCAGCATGAGTACTGGGACTAAACTTTTATCCTCTGCAGGGGCAGCAAGTGCTCTTAACTGCTCAGCCATCTCTCTGGTCTCACAGTATTATTTTAAAAGAAAACAAGGAAGATCTGATATAAAAATAAAACAGATGCCAGGCGATGGTGTTGCACACCTTTAATCCCAGCACTCAGGAGGTGGAGCCAGGAGGATCTCTGTGAGTTCGAGGCCAGCCTAGTCTACAGAGTGAGATCCAGGACAGGCACCAAAACTGTACCGAGAAACCCTATCTAAAAAACCAAAAAAAAAAAAAATAAAAAAAAAGATAAGGTGGAGACATAGCTCAGTGGTTAAGTGCGCTGGGTGCTCTGACAGAGGACCCCAGTTGAGTTCCCAGCATGCACGCGAAGGCTTACAACCATTTGCAGCTACAGTTTCATATGACACCTCTTTTGGCCTTTGAGGGCACAACACACACATGATGTACTTACATACAAGCAGGCACAACATTATAACCATAAAATAAAAATAAATTAGAAAAGAAAAAAACAAAATACAACATGGCCTCCAACTTAAAACTCCAAACTGGAGAAGCAGGCTTTAGAGAATGGCATGGATGTTAGTGAAATCCCTGTCACCTAGAAGCCAGAGTCTTGGATAGGCCTCTATCTACACCACTAGGGTCATGGCACAACCAAGGTATGAGGGCAGATCACTTGACCTGTATAGACAGTCTAGAAATGACAGTTTAAGACAGAAGACAAAAGCTTCCCTGTATTACGGGAACAGGCTACCTGGGCAGCCTATGAATATTACCTTGTCCCCTGACTTTGCATCATGTCAAATTCTAGGGACCTGAGAAGACACAGGCTGGCTAGCAGAGCTGTACGACCTGTAAGTATGAAACAAGCAAGGCAGAAGGCCAAGGCAGGTTTTCAGAGACTACTGCTGCAAATGTTTCCTGCATTCAGGTCTGGGCTGTGAGCACAACTCCTGAAAACCCACAGTGTAGTCAAGAGCAGCCCTTGCCTCTGCTGTACTCATACCTGTCTGGGGACTACATTACTCAAACACCCTGGGGCCACAGAGATATGGAAGATGGGCAGAGAGGAACCTGGGATGGGCAGAGAGTTAGCTACCTTCTCCCACTGGTGCTTTTCTTCCAGCTGCATGAACATATCCAAAATGTAGGTCATATGTGCAGGGCCGCTGAGCTCTAGGATGTCCTCACTCACTGGCACGTGCCCTGGCCACTCGGCCAGCAGGGAGGCGAGCACATGGCGAGCATAGAGGACTGCTGTGGCCTCGTTCACACGGAAGAGGTAGTCCCGGACAGCCCTCTTGCTCTTGCAGTTCAGCTCCTTGTGCAGGAGGGCAGCGCTCTTGCTCCGGCGCTGCTTGGCGTAGCTCTGCTGCAGTTCACTCTCTGTGCTGGAAATCAGCTTCTGGGTCACAGGGTTCGATTCGGCAGTGGCTTGGTCAGAACGCACAGGCCGGGACTGCAAAGCCAAGACCACCATTACAGAGGCCTGGCCTTCTTACTAGGGGGCAGAAGTGTAAACTGATCCCAAGGTAGGAGACATACCAAGCATGGCAGGATAATCATGTCTGTGTCCACGGCTTTGGCACTCTGCTCCTCCAGTCTCAGACTCCTACTGGGTTGCCACCTCTGTGCCAGGGAGCGAATC
The DNA here is from genome assembly GCA_902168325.1 of Peromyscus nudipes. Lineage (NCBI taxonomy): Eukaryota > Metazoa > Chordata > Mammalia > Rodentia > Cricetidae > Peromyscus > Peromyscus nudipes. Next base: position 50,731 of record CABHPH010142611.1, read on the forward strand.
CTCTCATCTGTGGTGAGCTCATCCCCATCAAACCTGAAGGGGCCGGTGATGGGCACAGAGAGTGGAGGAGAGAAGAGCTTAAAATACACCGTCAGAAAGGTGACCAGACTCTGTCATGTACCCAATTATATCATCACTTGCTATACTTGCAAACTATAGTCACAGCTTTCATCCATTCACCCAAACATGTAGACTTCTAAGAATATCCTCATGGCAGAGACACAAACTGTCCCTTTTCTTTTCTTTTTTTTTTTTTTTTGAATTTATTTTATTTTATTTTACAATATAATTCAACTTTACATATCAGCCATAGATTCCCCCGTTCTCCCCCCTCCCGCCCCGCCCCCCTCTCCCCGGCCCACCCCCCATTTCCATCTCCTCCAGGGCAAAGACTCCCCCGAGGATTGAGATCAACCTGGTGGACTCAGTCCAGGCAGGTCTAGTCCCCTCCTCCCAGGCCGAGCGAAGCGTCTCTGCTAAGCCCCAGGTTACAAACAGCCAATTCATGCACTGAGCACAGGACCCGGTCCAACTGCCTGGATGCCTCCCAAACAGATCAAGCCAATCAACTGTCTCACCCATTCAGTGGGCCTGATCCAGTTGGGGATCCAGCCATTGGTTCACAGTTCATGTGTTTCCATTCGTTTGGCCACTCGTCCCTGTATTCCATCCATCCCTGGTCCCAACAACTCTTGCTCACATAAACCCTCCTCCTTCTCGCCAATTGGACTCCCGGAGCTCCACCCGGGGCCTGACCATGGATATCTGCATCCAGTTCCCTCAGTCACTGGATGGGGTTTCTAGCACTACAATTAGGGTGTTTGGCCATCCTATCACCAGGATAGGTCAGTTCGGGCTATTTCTCGACTATTGCCAGTAGTCTATTGTGGGGGCATCTTTGTGGATTTCTGTGGGCCTCTCTAGGACTTTACTTCTTCCTATTCTTATGTGGTCTTCATTTACCATGAACATTCCTTGTGTTCCCTCTCTGACAAACTGTCTCTTAAGAACCACTTTTCTCTTTATGTTTATTTTTAAAAAATTACTTTTTGTAGCTAGGTGGTGGTGGCGCATGCCTTTAATCCCAGCACTCGAGAGACAGAGACAGGCAGATCTTTGTGAGTTCGAGGCCAGTCTAGTCTACAGAGTGAGTTCCAGGACAGCTAGGACTGTACATAGAGAAACTCTGTCTCAAAAAACCAAACAAACAAACAAAAATTACTTTTTGTGTATATGTTTTGTCTACATGCATGTCTGTGCGTCATATGCAGGCCTAGTGCCCTCAGGGGTCAAAAGAAGGTGCTAGATATCAAACCCAGGTCCTCCGTGAGAACAACCAGTGTTCTTAACCACTGAGAATTTCTCAGCCTGTTTCTATTTCTTTCTTAATTTAGGATGTGTGTATGGGAGGTTGACCTCGCTCTCTCTCTCCAGTTGTTCTCCACCTTAGTTTTAGAGACAGGGTCTCTCACTGAAGCGGAGCTTACTAATTCAGCTTGACTGGCTGATTAGCAAATTGCAGAGATCCATTTGTCTCCACCCCCACATTCCTAGTACTGGAGTTACAGATGAGCACTGCCATGCCTAGCTTTTACATAGGTACTGGGGATCCAAACTCAGGTCCTAATGCTTGCATGGCACACATTTAGTCAAGTGTCTTCCCAACTCAACTCTGTCTTCCCTTCCCTTTCTCTGTCTGCCTCTGGATGCTTACGTGAGAAAACCACAAATTCTACTTGCCCCAGTCTAAGGTTCTACTATTTTTTTTAGTTAAGTTTAGTTAATTTTAAGTTTAGTTAAGTTTAGTTTATTTTTTTAGTTAAGTTTTAGTTAGTTTAGTTTAAGTAGCTTAGACTGTACCCTAACCATCTTCTTCTCATAGTACCTGCTCCATTTCATACAGGATTTTAGATAATACGTAGGGTAAAACAGAAACATGGATAAGTTAACTGAAATTCACTCCACATTAGAATAAGAAGCTAAAGGGCTAGGGAGGTAGCTTAGCATGTACAAGGCTCTGGGTTTGACTCCCTAGCACAGCAAGAAGGGAGGGAGGGAAGGGACAGACAGAAGGGAGAGGAGAAGAAGGTGGGAGGGAAAGATGTGTGTGTAGGAGGAGAGAAGGAGAGCAAAGCCAGGCCATGGGGACAGAAGAGGAGGCTGGGTGGGAGATATGTAAAGTTCACATGAATTCAGGAGATGGATTCTGGAGCCACCTCTGAACTTCCTGGCCAAGAGAAGGATACATTGTTGATTATATAATCATCCCTGTGAAAAAGTCCTGAAAATAATTTACACTGATGAAAACGTAAGAGCCCAAACTCCTCTTGAGCCACAGCAGCTGCTCTGCTCTGTATCATCTGAAGCATCCCAGAGTCTGCACCTTTAAGACCGCACACATGATAGTCTCAAAGGTAACTGTCACACTCTTAGAGATGACACAGTCAAAGTGGCACAGCTGCCTTTCCAGGGGCCTCAGGAAGAACTCCAGGCTGGTCCCTGTGGCTGCCTGGCCTACCAGGGCCTCTCTCCAGATCCCATGGTAGCAGGTGAGGGTCCCCTACCCTCACTTGGCACACTTCAGTGCATCTGAATGGTCTTTACCTCTTCTGAACTTCCAGGAAGAAAGAATCGGTCTTTTTCATCTGCAGTTCATATATGGCCCGGAGAATGTGCAGAGGAGCGTTGAGGGCATCATGAGCCATCTGGAGGCATGGGAGAAGGCAAAACACAGACAAGGATATGTGCCTTAAGACATGAACAATATGCACTCTGAAGTGACAAAACAGAATTTCAAGTTACCCCAGGTTGCAGCTGAAGAACACTATGTGGGTACTTGAAAAAAGCATGGCAAATTGTGAGTACTAAGATATGAATTATAAAATATGCATTACCACTTTAGGGGCTAGAGAATGGCTCAGTGGTTAAAAATACTTATTGCTCTTTCAGAGGACCTGGGTTCAGTTCCCAGTACCCATATGGTGGCTCAGAACTATCTGTAACTCCAGTTTTAGGGGATTCACTACCCTTTCTGGGCCTCCACAGGCTCCTGCATGCATAAGGTACATATAAAATCACATAAGTACACACCATGCACATAAAATAAATAAATAAATAAATCTTAAAGCCACTACAAAGATAGGGCTCTACTATCCTTCTGGATCTTTTCTGTATGCAACAGACTAAGCAGTTAAAAAAGGTTATTTAGCCGGGCGGTGGTGGCGCACGCCTTTAATCCCAGCACTCGGGAGGCAGACAGGCGGATCTCTGTGAGTTCGAGGCCAGCCTGGGCTACCAAGTGAGTTCCAGGAAAGGCGCAAAGCTACACAGAGAAACCCTGTCTCGAAAAACCAAAGAAAAAAAAAAAGGTTATAAAGCAGGGGGTTATTTAGCTGGGTGGTGGTGGTGGTGGTGGTGGTGTGCGCCTTTAATCCCAGCACTCGGTAGGCAGAGGCAGGTGGATCTCTGTGAATTTGAGGCCAGCCTGGTCTACAGAGCGAGATCCAGGACAGGTACCAAAACTACACAGAGGAAACCCTGTCTCAAAAGACAAAAAACAAGAAACAAACAAACAAAAAAAGGTCTTTATTTATGTGAATGGATGTTGTACCTGCATGCTTGGCTGTGCCCCATGTGTGTGCCTAGTACCTGTAGAAGGCATTAAAGGGTGTCAGGTCCCCTGGAACTGAAGTTAATAGACAGTTGTGAGCTCTCATTTGAGTGCTGGGAATCCAACCTGGGTCCTCTGAAGAACAGCAGTACTCTTTAACCACTAAGCTCTCTCTCCAGTCTCTGGACTTGTTTAGGTTGACGCCTAGCTGAGCCAAAGGGAAGTCACTCCTCTGACACCTGTGCCCCATTCCCATGATGACCAGTGAACATACCAAGAAGCATATTCTGGTGGGTTCGTCCAAGCTTTCAAGAGGGTCTAGTTTTTTCTGCTCTGGTTCTCCAGGGCTACTAACTGGCCGGTCCACTTCTTCCTCTTGGTCCCCTCGCTCATCCAGCTCCAGGTCTCCGTGTTCAGTCAGAGTGTTGATCTCCTTTTTTGAGGAGTACAGCATGATGGACAGAATCTACACACAAAGTCAGGCAAGCAGAGCAGGGAGATGAGTTCAGTGAGCGAGAAGATGACATTGTAGTGGTATTGTGTTCCCCAAAATATTGTGCACTCTAATAAACTTATCTGAGGTCAGAGAACAGAACAGTCACAATATTAAACATAGAGGTTAAGCAGTGGTAGCACACACCTTTAATCCTATCACTTGGGAGGCAGAGATCCATGCGGATCTCTGTGAGTTTAAAGCCACACTGGAAACAGCCAGGCATGGTGACTCACTCCTTTAATCCTAGGAAGTGAGCCTTTAATCCCAGGAAGTGATGGCAGAAAGCAGAAAGGTATATAAGGCAGAAAGGTATATATACTGGTCCTCATATATAAGGTATATATGAGGACCAGTAACTAGAGCTGGTTAAGCTTTTAGGCTTTTGAGCAGCACAGTTCAGCTGAGATTCATTTGGATGAGGACTCAGAGGCTTCCAGTCTGAGGAAACAGGATCAGCTGAGAAATTGGCAAGGTGAGGAAGCTGTGGCTTGTTCTGCTTCTCTGATCTTGCAGCATTCACCCCAATATCTGACTCTGGGTTTGTTTTTATTAATAAGACCATTTAAGATTCATGCTACATGACATAGTTCTTTAATCCTGTAAGGGTCTATGAGATTTATCCTAACTTTAAGATAGCAGAGTTCACATGGAGCGTATGTGATTAGTAAAGAGACATGAAAGCATGTTCAACTATACTTATAATAGGACTTGAGTTCAATTCCTAGAACCCACATGGCAGCTCACAACCATGTGTAACCGAAGTCCAGGGGAGCTGATGTCCTCTTCTGGCCTCTGTGGGCACCAGGCATTCAAGCAGTGCATACATACTTGCAGACACAACAGCACACATACAGCTTCCCTTAGACCTAAGCAGAGCCTGTCGTAGTCAGAGCAGGTTCTTCAAATGCAGGCATCTGTGAAGTGAGGGTGAGGGGCACGGCACAGTCTTGTAGCACTGCCCCATACACTAGAAGCTAGCACCTGACCTTGAAAAGCCTCTGGGAACCATAGGGATTCCACTAAGAAACATCTGAGGCCTCAAAGGAGGAACAATAAAATGAAATTATCCACTGAAATCCTACATAAGATAAACTTGTGTGGTCATATTTAGAAGCTGATTTTAGCTCAAAGGAACTTTACAGGAAAATAATAATTCAAAAACACATTTTATTATCATGATTTAATGGTCAATTATGTGTTTCCACAAAATACTTCTCCAAGGTTCTTTGAACAAACACCCAATTCATTTTCCTGCCAGGGGAGGACAGGTGTCAGGATCCCTAATTCAGGAAGAGAGAATCAAGGCTGGGTTTAAGAGCTGCACGGAATGAGAGTGCACAGGGAGGAACTGGCCGGAACAAGCTAGCTCTGCTCCAGGGTGTGATGGACGGCAGGGCAGCCCCCTCCTTACCTCCAGGTCCCGGAGAAGCCAGGTCTTACTGAAGCCCGTCCCTTTGCTGCACTTCTTCACCAGCAGCTTCAGCAGGTCACTCTGGAGGAAGGTGGCATGGGTCTCTTCGAAACCGTGCGCCTGCCAAGAGAGGGATTTGCAGGTGCTACAGAGAGAATGCTAACGGCAGCAGAGCGCCAGCCTTTTCTAGAGCTGATGGCCCAACTGACCTTCCAGGGAACATTCCAGTCAGTAAGAAAGCACTTGAATCTTCCCCATGAGCCACTGCCCCTCGTTCACTCTGTGTTCTTTCACTAAACACACACTTCTGAAACCCATTTTTATGTCACTTTCCTCTTTCCTTTCCAAAAAGGCTTGAGGCTAAAGGCCAAGCCCTAAGCAAGACTGATGGGGTCCTGCAAGGCTCTCTGCCTGCTTCTTTGGCCTCATCCCCTTGGCTGCACTATCTTAAAGATCTAGAGGTCCTTCTGCTCTGTGACCATCATGCCTGGTCCACTTCAAGGCCTGAAACTTGCCTTTCTTTCTGTCCATGTTACCCAAGGCTAGCTCCATATCTGCCACCTCCAATTTCCCCCTTTCCAAAGGCTTTCTGATGACTGTATGGAGGCGATGCCTCCTCTGGCTTGGGAGACTCCAAGCCTCATGAGAGCACGGCCCTTCTTTCCAGCTCACCACTGTACTTGGCTCTTGGTGCTCAACAATATCAACTGATTGAATACTCGTGGTGGTGCACACCTTAATCCTAGCATTTGGGAAGTTGAGGCAGGCAGACTCTGAGTATGAGGTCAAGCTGGTCCATACAGTAAGTTCCAGTCCAGCCAGGGCTACCTAACGATACCTGTCTCAACAAACAAAGGAAACTGAATAAGGATTTCAGAGCTCTGCCATCAGGAAGTTCATTTCCCTTCTCTATGATAGTGGAGACATTGTGAAACCTGTCAGAAACTAAACAACTAGCAGATGAATGGTCTCAGCTGACAACGACACCTTCTCAGGGCTGCCCGCAGCTGGAGAGCCAGCAGGCAAGTCTCTGGTGGTACCTGAGCTGTCCCCTGCTCCACCACCCAATGACCTCCCTGCCAGAGCCATCACTGAACACTTCAATGTCAAGGGGCAACAAACTTCAGCTGAGACCCTTGCCAGGACAGCTCAGTAAGGAAGAGCAGCCTGCAAGTAACCTCAATGTATTTCCTTGAAAGATCTTCACAGCCTTTCAGTCACTAAGGCCCCCAAAGTCATCAGGGGTCAGGGCTTCTCTCCACCCCAAATACCACTCAACTCTCACCTAGCTGCTTCCTCCCAACCTAATGGTCACATTGATCCCTTAAAGCTCCTTGGGATGCTGGCTCCCTTTATTCCTCCCTCAATTCCTGTGATAACCTAGAGGGGCTCCTGTTGGGCATGAAGTGAAAAACATTTCAGCCCAGTTTTCTTCCCCCTAGACAGGATTATGTTTCCGTGAAGCCACAGTACCAGAGTCCATGAAACAATATTTAAAAAACTGTGAGGGCTGGAGAGATGGCTCAGCAGTTAAGAGCACTGACTGCTCTTCCAGATGGACTCAGGTTCGATTCTCAGCACCCACATGGCAGTTCACAACTGTCTGTAATTCCAGTTCCAAGGGAGCTGACACCCATGGCAAAACACCAATTCACATAAAATAAAAATAAAATTAAAAAACAAAAAACAAAAAACAAAAAAAACTGAGACTTGCCAGGTGGTGGTGGAACACGCTTTTAATCCCAGAACTCTGGAGGCAGAGGCAGGTGGATCTCTGTGAGTTCAAGGCCAGCCTGGTCTACAAAGTGAGCGCTAGGACAGCCAAGGCTATACAGGAGAAATCCTGTCTCAAAAATAACAACAATAAACAAACAAACAAAATAAAAACTGAGACTCAAAACACTGGGAAAATTTTTTCTTCCTCAAAGTTATCCTTGTATAAGGTCTCAAGCATTTCTAAAAAGAACCCATTGTTAACAATTCATCCAAATCAGTTGGCATTTCCTCCTTGTTAATCCCCTGCAGATATCAAATCATAGGTAGGCTTGTGCACATGGAAGAGGCTCACCATTACCTTTAGTGTTTTATATAAACCTTTGAGGGCCAAGGACAGGACCCAGGTTGCTTCCACTGCCTCGGGACAATGACTATCCATGCTGGTTTGCAGAAGGTGACTGGCAATAAAGGCAAAGTGTTGGGAGTACTGGCTCAGCTGGGCCTGGGAGGTGCCACACTCTTGTCCTCCTCCCTTCTGGACCAGCTGGTAGTCCTTCACTGAAGCATCATGTCACAAAGGAAAAGAAAGGCACAAAGAGTACAGTTAGTGTCCTCTACAGCCAGGCTTCTCCACAGGCCTCACTTAAGCAAGGACTACAGAAACAATCTCCCAGCCTCAGGTGTAGCCACTGTATTTAAGCCCAGTTTGCAGGGGAGCACAAAAGTGGTAC